>JAOTRH010215232.1:0-10735 GCA_034768845.1 Heliamphora exappendiculata | reverse complement strand
GACACCAAAGTCACATGAGTCGACACATAGATACCCTCTGAAAAATAAAATGAGTCAACACCAAAGAGAAATGGGTCAACACTGAGACTGCAAGCCATTTCCCGACTCTAAGTTAAACGGGTCGACACCAAAAATTTCTAAGTCAACACAAAAGTTCCTTTCGAAAACAAGAGTTTTCGGTCAACACCAAACGAAGATGAGTTGACTCCAAAATAATCTAGACTGTCTGAGATTTTCTAAGTCGACACCAGAATGAAGATGAGTTGACTCTAAAAGTCCTAAGGCTGACTGTAATTTCAAGGGTCGACACCACGACGCTTTTGGTTTGACACCGAAATTTTAGTAACTGGTCTTACAAAATGGGTCAGCGCAAATGAAGATATAAGTTAACACCGAAGTTCCACTTGGAGAACTGAAGTAATGCATGGGTCGACACCAAATGTTCCATGAGTCGACACCACTATGTGCGTGAGGAAAATACAGAAATAAGGTCGACACAAACGAAGAACTGAGTCGACACAATCACTGGAAGAACCAAACCCTAGATATTTTGTGTCGACACGACACCTGTGATGCATTTCAAATCTCACGCTAGTTCCAACGGTATGATTTTAGAGCATTAATTGCCTCCACTAACCCACCAACGGTCATTTACTTTAGATGATTATATAAGGAGTTAATTTTCAGAGTTTCAAACCACTAGGCACTATTCTATTGGTTGAACTTAAAGCTCAAAAATTTTAAGAAGCATTTACTATTTATTTACTCCTCCCGCCAATTCTCTCACTCTTTAGCTCATTTATTTTCAATTAACTCCTTATATAAAATATGGTGAGCCACCCTTGATCTTTTAAGAAAGTGAGTGAACCTCTTAAAGAAGAGCTCAACAGATATTAGAAAAAACAAGAGATTATTTTGTAACATTTTCTTGAGGCTGTAAAAACTTTTGAATGCACCTGTGAAGTATTCGATCTTAGTGGATATTCTTAAAAAAAATCTTGAGGAGTGGATGAGGCTTGGAAGAAATCAAGCCACTATAACTCTTGGTATTTGGTTCAATTTCTCTCTCCCTAAGCTCTTTAATTTCCTTAATGTTATATATCTTACTATATTTATTTTAGAAATTAAAAGGTTTTATAAAAAAAAAATTAATTGTTATTATTGTTTTAAAATCTAATTCATCCGCTTCTTGGGTTGCCTAGGACTAACATTACTATTGTGGTGACATTCAACCGTTTTGCCGTAAAAACCCGAGCATTTTGAGTCTTCTAAATTTGCCAACATAAATTAGCTGCAAAACCGAAGGCATGTGTGTGACTCCCAATCCGATTAGATTTGTTATGCAAGGAGCACCACCATCTAGCAAAAGGAAAGTTCACAGACTCGGGCTCCTCCTCTAGGCTTAAGGGGGACACATAACCAGGAGTGTTTAGCAAAATTGCACCGAAGAAGCAAGTGTTTAATCGGTTCTAGTTCCTCACCACAACAAGGGCACCTTGGGTCCACAGGGAGACACCTTTTTGATAAGTTAAGATTGGTGGGAACAATGTCAAGCAAGCACCTCCAGATAAAAAAATTTAATCTTGCCTTTAATGTTTAGAGCCCAGATCCCTTTAAATACTTTCTCTAGAGAGGCGGTAGGGCTAGACCCCTCTATAGCCCTTTTTGTAGCACGTTTGGGGATAAGAATGTTCTTAGCTAGAGAATATGCCGAACGGACCGAGAACTCCCCATTGCTTGTAAAATGCCACACCCTGCGATCTCCCATTCCTAATACCCTTGTTGGTAAACTTAAAATTAAGTCTGAATCTTCCTTGGAGAAGAACTGCAGCACCACTTGTGTCTTCCAAGATTTTGAGATAGAATCAATTAGACACTTTGTAAAATTTAAAGGAAAGTTTTTTGGTGAAAGGATGGTCCCATTTTAATAATGTTAAAGGAGTATTCAAATCTAAACACTCAAGAATAGCCGATCTCAAACCACTTTCTCTCTTAACTCTGTTTGAAATGTTTAAAAAAATTTACGTATTTTTAATATATTTTTTGGAAAGAATGAAAAATAAAGCTTCACATTTAAGACATTCCACAGAAGAAGCGAAGACAAACAGTGTACAAGTCTGGATCAAGAATCGTGTGAGAGATTTTGATGGGAATAAGAGAGAAGAACTTGCTGGAATGTAAAAACTAGGTGAGAGATAAGAGATAGGTCTGGTTGGGTTAATTTTTTCAAAATTTTGTTTATTTTTATTTCAATAACTTTTTTTTCTGATTAATTTCTCTATTTTTTTTTAATCATATCGATGAGATTAATTTAAAAAATAAAAAAATTGATAAAAATACTCACTAAAAACAAAAATAAATAATATAAAATTGGGCTATTGGCTTATGTTAATGTATTTTTTTCTTTTTAAATTTTTTGAGTTTTTTTTACTCGTTTCAATAAGAAGAATTAAAAATTATAATAATTTAATTAAATAATAAAAAAAATTTATTAAAAAATAAATAAATAAGCAATTATTACATACGGCCAAAGATAAAAAGTAGCATCAAAAGTTAGAAAAGAGTAAGAATAGAGACAGATGTCACTATGAGAGAGAATGAGACAGATGTTGACACGATTTTTTTTTATGAGTAAAACGGACTTTTTTAATTAAGGATGTTATAGTCAATTTATTGGAAAAAAAAAGTTAAAACGTTTAGAATGTTTGAAAAGAAAATAAATAAATAAAATTATTAACTTTTTAGAATATAATAAACACTCCTTCATAAAAGGTTTTTTTTTTTTGCAAAAAATTAGCTTTTAGAGATACCAAACAGGGGCTTAAAGTCACTTGAAAATTAGGTTTAAATATATAATTTTTATAAAAAAAATGATATCAATTTAAAAAATTATGAGATTTTTAACAAAATTGTTATGAAAGTTGGTGAGGGTATTAATGGTAAGTATAAGGTAAAAAAATAAAAAATACAACAAGCAAAAAGGCTATGAGCATAAGAAGCTTTTTTTCGCTTTAAGCAAAAATTTTACCCCTAACTTAAAGTCATTTACCAAATAAAAGCATTAGTTAGTAGTAGGATGGCTTGGTTAAAGGTACAATCTATGTGTGCTTGACACTCTGGTACTTTATGACTATGTTTTTATTGAAAAATAAAATTATAAGGGATTAAGTTTCTCATTAATAATAGTTATAAAATTGAATATCTATTGTATTGTTTATCTTCTATTTTGTTTACTTCCATAACTATTTGTTTAGGAAATGAAATGAATCACCGGAAGTCTCGTGCATTTATGCCTGAAAATATCTTTTTTTTTTACCTTTATAACAGAGAGATTTCAGAAATTTTCGATTGGAGCATCCAAAAAAGAATTTAGTGAATCGGCTAATATCGATTTAGCTCCGGCCAGAAAGATTGTTCGGCTATCTATCTTTAGGGAGTTGAGAGAGAGAGAGAGAGAGAGAGGGAATGCTATTAAATTTGGAATGTATGAAAGGTAATTAAAGCCAATTAAACGGTCAATAAAAGGTGAAAAAAAAGAGAATAATATGAAGGAAATTTCTATGGAAACGCATGTTATTGAGTAAACACAATTAATCAAATAAGACTAAAAGATAAGATGCTTTTTAAATAAGAAAATTTAAAGAAAAAAAATTAAAAGACCAAAAAAAATAAAAATGGAGAATTCTAAAGACAAAAACAAAATTTAAAAAAAATCACTAATAATGTTGTGAAAAAAATCAGTAATAATGCAAAGTAAAAAGGTTGATATTAGCAACGTAAAAAATAAAAATAGTAAGAAGGAACAAAAAGAATATTACAAATTTAAAAAAGCCACTAATAACAATATAAAAAATTAAATAAAATACACAAGTAAAACATTTAAAAATATAACAAAAATAAAATTGAAGGCATAATTATCATAATTATCTAAAAATAAATTTGTTCAGCAATTTGACAAAGTGGGTAAATAATAAGTATTATCCTACTAATTTAAATTGTTAGTTTTATTACCAAATATATAGTGGGTTTTAAAATTTAAACTAATGAAAAATAAGTATTATTCATCTATCAATTTTATCAAATAAGTGAATAAAATAGTTGAAAATGACAATTTTTTTCAGTCCACCCGTTCCAATCCCAGTCCCGCATGACTCAGTCCCCAATTTTACATGTTTTTTTCATTCCTACTAAAAGGGAAGCGAAGACAATATTTGTTTTCCTTGTTTCAATTCTTTTCGTCTCATCCCCAATTATATAAATTAAATAATTTTTTTATTTATAAATACATATATAAAGTTTAGTTTTTTTAAAAATATAATGCTACTAAAATATAAAATTATTATATTTATATATAATTTTATCCTCTATGTTTTATCTTTCGCCATTTTTATTAATAATTATTCATTAATTATTATTTTTTATCATTTTATTTCTAACTCTCATTAATATTATTATTTTTATAATTTATTAATTATTCCTAATATGTTCATGTCCCCACCCTCTCCCACCACTTTCCTAAATTTTCCCGTCCTATTACCTAGAATTTAGCTCAAATAAGGTTTTGTTTTTCCAATAAAAAAATAAAAAAAAACAAAAATAAGTAAAAATCATAGAATTTATCCCAAGCGGGCTTTTGTTTCATCTAAGATTTCAACTTTTAAATTTTCTAAGGCCGTTAACTTTTTGTACTAAGTCCATACGAGACTTAATTTCAATTTTAATTAAATCATCCGTTAGTGAAAGATGGAATTAGTTCTTCAAATATTAATTCACGTCGATTAATTTGTTCAAATAATTTAAAATATTTATTAAAAAATGTGGGTGTACATATATAATGAGAACTTAGGGAAAAAAAGTTTGGTGAGGCAGCCTTTAACAAAGAGTTGGGCACAAATGGGTAGAATAATCAGTATCGTAGGTGGTATTTGTCTAATTTTATTCTAAGTATTTTTAAAAAATTTAGTTGTTTTTTTTCATTCTTAAGTTTATTTTTTATTTTTAAGATTCTCGAGAAATTTAAAAAGTAAAAAATTTAGATAAAACATTCAAAAAAATTGAGAATAAGTTATTTTCTGAGAAAAGACAATTTATCTTTGTTTTTAGTGAACATTTAAACACATTAGTAAAAAAATACTTTTTGCATTCGTCATAACAAAAAATATTTAAAAATTAAAAATTGAACAAAAAACCTAAAAAATTAAAAAACAATATATATATATATATATATTTGAGAGAAGCTAAAAAAGTTCATCTAGAGATAAGAGGATTAATTGGAAATAAATGGACACCACAAGTTGTTATCTCATGTTTGGCGAATAGATTGCATCACTGATTACATAGCCTATCCCTACACAAAAAGAAACAAAAGCGACGAACTGTTCTAAGAACCAGAAAATAAAATAATTTTACTTAGTAAAAAAATATTTTTTGCAATCATCGTAACAACAAATGATTAAAAAGTAAGAAATTGAACAAAAAACTTAAAAAATTAAGCAGCTCTGTGGCAGAACTGAATGCCATAAAAAGCCTATCCAGAAAAGCTATAATTATCTTATTTTATGAAGATTAAATCTCTTATTTTATGGAGTCATGAATGATTACATGAGTAATATTACTTCATGAATATTTAGAAATTATGACCATTGATTATGGCTCCGTTTGGTGAACTTGCTTATTGACATATTTACTTATTTTATTTATAAACTTATTTATTTAGTTTATTTGCTTATTTTGATTTTTTTTGAATTTTTTTATATTTTAATCAAAATTTTTTACTTCTCCGATTCATCTCAATGAGAAAAGTCTAAAAAGTATAAAAATTTAACTAAATAAAAAAAATTCACTGAAGATAAAAAAAATCAACGTAGTCAAACTTACTTATAAACAAATAAACAAGTTTAGCCATACGAAGCTTATATCTATCTATATATATATATACGCTTAATAAAGCCAACTCAAAAATTAGCAAAGTCCTGCTACATATTTTACAATTCCAAAAAGATACCCAAATCTACTGCCATCTCTACTCATATCTCAAGGGATACAATTGTAAAATTATCTCACAATAAACACACAGTTCCCACTTTTACTCAACTACTATGCAATATTAACGGCTACATATCTTAAATTCTCTCTGCCCATTTCAAAAATAGTTTGTCTCTGTATCCAAGAGGGTCTCTCCAAAACTACAAATGCAATGCATTATCTATTCAATTTTTAATAAAATAGATTATTTTATTAAATCTATTCAATTTCTCTTATTTGTATTGTTTTATTTAAAGTATTTTAAATTTCTTGTTTTTTAATTGGAAAATGGACTCAACAAATTAATTTTTATATTAAAAAAAATTATATTTCGTAAAAATGATATAAGTAAATTTTATAAATAAAAGTGTTTAAATTGTTAAAAAATAATCTGCTAGAGGTCGGCCAAGCACCAAGGATGTGGAGAGACCAAAATACCCTGTTCACAGAGCATATGCAGAACTAAAGTGCATGGTTATTTCATCTTTGGAAGACTTAACCCTGGGGGCTCTAAGGCCACAGCAGTTACTAGAATAATCAAAAGAGCAATTTAGACCAATGCTCAAATGTGTGGGTTGACCTGTCTACAGGAACTCATATCCTGAGGCCATTAATAAGAGGTATACGAGTTTCCTAAAGGCTACTGTTGGTCAAAATTCTAGAATCACAACAACAATATGACGGTTCCGAACAGCCGAATCACTACTGTATACAATAAATAAATACAGCAATAGATCAACTTGAAAAATAGAAATAGAATAATTGAAATTCTGTTTTATTTATACCGAAAAGAAAATCACATATGCAATAAGAAGCGCGCGAACACACTGTTTTCAAAAAACAGAATCAATTTTTAAGCAGGAAACAAAAACAGAACACTGTTTTGCAAAGCAAATGCATAAAAGTATGAAACCAAAGTACTGGAACTTATTCAGGAAAATGAAGAACGTTTTAAACGTAAAACATAAACCTGTTTTGTAAACAGGGAATAAACAGAATTAAAACCAGAGACCAAACAGAACCAAAATTAATAGAAACGGTACAGCAGTGACAGAATTAAAACACTGTTTTTCAAAATTAGAACAAACAGAAAGAAAAATTGTAAACTAAACCGACTTACAGAACAAAAGAAGAAAGCAGTACAATCGAGTCAAACGTTCAACGTTGTCTCCTTATGAGAGATTGCGCTCCGCCTCGGTACTTGCGTTGTGTCGGGCGTCTGCCTCTAGAATGAAACAATTGCCGTGTGCTGATGTAGCACTCTAGTCTGCACACACAGCAAACCTTGTTGTGCAGAACTTTCTCGGAGGGATGAAAGATGCAAAGTTTTGGTAATGTAGGAAGCTGAATGTCGGCAACATAGGAGACACTGATTTGGCCTAGCGGTTGGACCATCCAACATGAACGAACCGGTTCGGTATAACTCCAACAGATCCGAACCCTCCAACGGTTCAGTTCAATAAATAACGATAACTTAAAATTTAAATAATTTAAATTTCCAATTCAAAAATTAAATTAAATAAATATTTTATAAAAAGACAAGGGTCGACCCGAAACCACAACCCATGGCCCATGGACCTCAGACCACAAACCTTGGCACGAGCCCGGGCCCAAGCCCGGCTCGGCGCGGCTGGCCAGTTGGTTGGACGAGTATGCGGCGGCGGCGGCGGCAGCGCGCGCATGTGAGGTTTAAATCGAACCCACCGTTGGGTAGGTCCTCCCCCTTCTACAAAATTGGGTACTCTCGAGGGGCATGTTGGAGCGGGAAAAAAATTTTTGAACCGACGCCGTGATCGAAAAAAACGACGTGTGCGTTTTTCATGAAAACAACGAACTATATTAACCTAAATAGCATTGTACATTTATGAAACTTGTCGAAAAGCTTCAATAAATTCCGAATACGTTGAAGACGACCTTGCAACCTTCCCACGTATGTGCCGGACGCACTACGACGATCACAGTGTGTGGGCACCGATTCTGATCAAGGAGTTCTTCTTTTTTTTTCGATTTCTTCTCACACTTGTCTCCAAAAAGCAAAAATCAATTTGCCAAAAGAGAGAGGGGGGCGGCGGCTTGGTAGGTGTGGATTAGGGTTTTAGTTTTTCTTTTTATATTAAAAGCCACCTTATAATATATTACTACATATATCAAAAATAATGATAAGAATATATATATCCTTTCCTAAAACTACGGAAGAGATATATATCTTCCATAAAATCTAATCTCTATCCCCTTATTAGGGCCAGCCACCTAGGGAGAAATCCCTAGGTGTGCCAAAAGACTAAAATGCCCCTTATTATTTAATTTAATCCATGAATATCTCCGACGGCAAAATCGGCATTTTAATTAAATTAAATAATTACCGATATCAATAAGAAAAATATCTGTGTATATAGTGGGCTACGTGAGGGATCACGGGAAAATATAGGACTCGGGCTAACCGTACAAAAAAATCGAATATCCCTAACTCTGTCCCCGAGTTAGATCCTTTCTCGTACGAACTAGAACTTATTCCACTAAAGGTCATGACTGAACTCCCGGCCCTAACTCAAATAATGTCTTGAGTTTTCAATTATCAAATGCACTGAATTCTCCCCACGTTTAAGATATGAATTCTTGATAAATAAATTAGATTACTGACAACCCGATTTAATTATCCTCTTCTCCTCACAACCGTACCGCTTAACCTTTTGATATGCCGAATCCGAAGATCCACTGTACAGGTTTAGCATAATCAAACATATAAGCAAAGCACACGATGGGGAACTGCTCAACCTAAATCAGACGTGATTTCCATCAGTTGATTATCAATCATCGGACAAATAATGCCAGAACCCAACTCATCGGTATTGTTGATCTCATTGAGAAAATCTCAACCATTGATGACTCAAAGTACTGTACATTATCTGAACACAATTAATCAATCACTTCAGGATTAAGAGTTCATGCAATACATGATAATACGGGATGTGGATCAAATTCATATAGTCAGTATAGAATCGATCATCCTGTTGATCCCGCTCAATACACTCCAAGTGTACTAACACATCGAGCTCGAACATTGAATTTCCAATACCTGAATTCGATCCATTTGACCTAGCCAAGACCAGCTACTATAATGATGTATTACAATAGTACCAATAAAATGCCCGGGTCCATTGCAATTGTGAGCCTACCTGTATAATCTGTCAGTACCTTTGACCCGATCTTCTGTGTAGCACGCGTCAAGTCAAATACTGGACAGAATATACGGACTATGCATTCGTACATCACAAATATAAATATGAAACCATCTCAAAAGTTTCTTATTAATATGGCAGGGATCCAGAGTAAAAATACATAAAAAAAACATGACTTTTCAGTTTGCATTCCCAACAATCTCCCATTTATACTCAAAACCATGCAGGAACACACTTAACACCTTAGTAAAAGGATCCACTAGGTTATCCACAGATGCAACCATGCAAACCACAACGTCTCTACGTTGTAAGGTCTCCCGAATGAGATATCACTTTCCCTCAATGTGCTTTCCCGAAGAAAGCACGTATCCTGAGGTGGACCTCTTAGAATTTCTATCTGCCTGAAAATCTGAGTCAGTATACCCAAGAGGTATAAGACAATCAGCCTGGTACACCAGCATATACTCCCTAGTCCTTTTCAAGTACTTGAGTATATTTTTGACCGCAGTCCAATGCTCTTCTGCTAGATTAGACTGATGTCTGCTTACCATGCCAACGGCATAACAGATATCTGGTCTAGTACAGAGTATGGCATACATGAGACTTCCTACTGTCGAAGCATAAGGAATAGCTCTCGTCCTCTCTATCTCTTGAGGTGTCCTAGGACACTGATCCCTAGATAGAGTAATCACATGTCTGAAAGGAATAAATCTTTTCTTAGAATTTTTCATGCCAAAATGAGCAATAATCAAGTCAATGTAATGGGTTTAGGATAAGCCCAACATCCTACGTGACCGATCTCGAATAAGCTTGATCCCAAGGATTTGGCCCGCTTATCCCAAGTCCTTCATGTCAAATTGACTCGATAACCACACATTTACCGAAGATAGTAACCCCACATCGTTTCCGATTAGGAGAATGTCATCAACATAAATGACTAGAAATGCCATCTTATGCCCACCGCACATTCAATATACGCAATACTCGATAGGACACTAATCAAAGTTAAAGCTTTTAATCGCCTAGTCAAATCAAGTGTTTCAAGACCTTGATGCTTGCTTAAGCCCATAATGGATTTCTTAAGCTTGCAGATCATGTGCTCCTGGCTCTTTGCTATGAATCCGCCTGGATGCATCATATAGATGCTCTCGTCAAGACTTCCGTTAAGGAATACCGTCTTAACGTCCATTTGCCAAATCTTGTAATCGAGATGAGCAGCAATGGATAAGAAAATTCGAATGAACTTAAGCATAGCCACCGGCGAATAGGTTTCCTTGTAATCGAACCCTTCTTTCTGAGTAAACCCCTTCGCAACAAGCCTAACTTTGAAGGTTTCCACCTTCCCATCCACTCTTTTCTTTTTCTTGAAGATCTATTTTCACCCGATGGGTTTTATCCTATCTAACGGATTTATAAACTCCCAGACCTGATTAGAGTACAAGGACTCTATCTCAAATTCCATAGCCTTTTGCCATAATTCTGCATCCTTGTCTTGCAGTGCTTCATTATAGTTTCTGGGTTCGGTATCATGT
>JAOTRH010215221.1:0-10735 GCA_034768845.1 Heliamphora exappendiculata | reverse complement strand
GCAGTTACACGCTATGCAGAATCAGAACCCTGTGTATCAACACCCTATTCTTGATTTGTACATGTCCCGATAATCCTCCTACTACGGCGAGATAATGAGATATCAGTGACTTGTTCTTCTGTTCTACTGGTATTTTTTCTCAGTTCTTCCACAACAATATTAATTTTGGGCCTGTGATTCATAATATAATCTTCTTCCAAGAATCGGTCATTGGTGCTAACAAAGAAACAGACTTTTGTCCTTGGTTTCAACTTTCTCACATTCTCTTTCAGCACATGTGATGCATACCCCAAAATCAGAATGTGTTTTAGACTAAGCTTATGCCCGATCCACAATTTTGTGGGAGTAAAAGGTACTGACTTAGAAGGTATTAGGTTCAGAATGTAAGCCGCTGTCTCTAAAGTGAGTCCCCAAAATGAATTGGATAAATCTAAATAACTCATCATGGACCTTTCCATTTCTATAAGAGTCTTATTCATTCTTTCTGTTACACCATTCTACTGCGGAGTGCCAGGTGCAGTCAACTAAGATGTAATCCCCTCTTATGACAAGTAGTCCTTAAAATCTTCAAAGAGGTATTTTCCACCACGGTCGGATTGTAGTGAGTTGATATTTTTACCCAGACGCTTCTCCATCTCTGCCTTGAATTTTTTAAATTTCTTAAAACATTCAGACTTATGGTGTATTAGGTAAATGTATTTATACCTTAAGTAGTCATCAATGAAACTAATGAAGTACTTAAAATACCTCTAGCCCAGATTGTCATAGGACCACACACATCAGAATGAACCAATTTCAACGGTTCTTTAGCTCTACAGCCTTTAGCCGAAAATGACCTCCTGATCATTTTACCTTCTAAACAAGATTCACAGACTAAAAGTGCTTTCATTTTTAATGAACTCAAAAGTCTATCTGCTACTAGTCTGTTTATCCTTTTTAGTTTAATATGATCCAAGCGTAAGTGCCAAAAAAACGTTTGGTTCATTAAAGAATGAGAGATTAATATTTATTTCAGTCAGTTGTAGTGTATGAGAGATTGGAGTAATAATATAAAGATCATCTACCAATATACCAAAATAGATAATCCGTTTATTATCCTTCATAACCACAGAGTTATTAAAATAAACTAAATATCCGTCTTTAGTCAATTCAGAAACAAAAAATAAGTTCCTTCTAATGGCAGGTACATAAAGACAATCTCTCAATATTAAAATCCGACCTCTACCAAAACAAACTCCTTCTAATGGCAGGTACATAAAAATAATATCTCAATATTAAAACCCGATCTCTACCAAAACTGAGAGTGGCATTTTCTACTGCAACTGCTATTACTATTGTATTATTGTACATATGAAGGTAAATCTCTCAATCAGTAAGTTATCGGATTTCCTAGAATCCCTGCAATGATTTACAAATATGATTAGTAGTTCCCGTATTTGTTAGGGTTAGTATACTAAAAACTATATTTTTAGTATTTAATTTTATTTTAATAAAATTAATTTTCTATTTTATGAGAATCTTTATGAGTAATGTATGTGTATCATTTCTTTAATGTTATACATGGATGTCCGATATTCTGTATAGTATTTAATCTGGTGTGTAGAGTACGGCTTGCAAATAGAAGATCAGATTTTAGGTTCTTGCAAAATATAAGTTTTATTTTCACTGTTTAGATGAAAATAGATTTACCATTAGTATGGCAGTAGCACAGAGTTTTAGTAGACCTGTTTCGATTACGGAAAATAGATAATAGCGTCGTCTATTGTTCCGACTCTCTGTGCTAGTACACTTTATGTGTATTAAACAGGACATTTAAGATAATTAATTTTATACTAACTATATAAATTAATTCACACCTAAGATTATTATGAATAATACTTATTCTCTTAATTCTGAAATAATTATTCATTTACATATATTTAATATTCATTATTTTGATTCATTAGAGAGTGCGATCTTATATGAGTCTATATTCTCGGTGAATTAGATAGCGATTTTATTTATATGACAAATATTAATTATTGATAAAATTCACATCCCGAAAGATCGGGATTGACAATACCCCCTTAAGAAAGTTTATAAGTTTTGACCAGGCCAAACCCTGCAGGTAGATTTAATTATCCAGTGGTCAAATAAGTTAAGCGAAAGGGTTTAAGGAATATCAAGATGCTGATTAAATTAAATTATTAGTAATTAAATTTAATTGGCACGTATCGAGAATCTTAACGTGGAGAGAAATTGTAACATTTAATAACAGGAGCTCAATGCTATATGGTCTTGAGATTATGAATCAGAATGCAATTATAATTCTTTAGTAGTGTGAACTGTAATTCAGTGTTTTATGAAAATTGCAGAAACCGTTGCTGATTTTTCATAATTGTAGATTCTGCTATGAGATTTACTTAATTGCAAAAACCGCTGATACGTGTCTGTGTTCCACTGGAAGTCTTACTCATAATTACTCCCCAGGTCCCTGCTGTAACCCTATATATATACGGATAGGTTGAACCAGTTTCATAACTTGTTTTCTAATACTAAAACTGTCCTGATTCTACTGATACGAGTTCTCGGAGGATTATAACCCACACTATATCCGAAAATTGCATAAGGAAATATAGTAGAAGATCTGACAGGAGCTTCAACTCATATTCAAATCGTAGTTGAATATTCAACCGGTAAAAAGGTATTCTTTTAAATTAACTTCGGATGCACGAGTTTTATTTTGATCGTTCCTCATCAAAAGTTTTATCTGAAATCCGTTTTGGCGTTTGTCCGTCCAGTTAATTTTTTTTAGATAATCATTTTCAAAAACAATGATCTTGATAGTTTTGCCTCCAATAATTGGTATCATAGCCGTTTTATTTTTTATTTACGATTTATTGGGGCCGGGCAGATTTAGAACTATTGCTAACTTTATTTTGCGAGTGTTCTAAATCCTAATTTTATGATCATCTTTTATTTTCATGTTTGATTGAATGTGTGGACGGTGATTTAACTATTTTTTTTAAATCACGAGGGTTGATCATGGTTAATTGATTGTGAACTCTACAAAGGCATAAGATCAATATAAATATTTTTTTTTTGGTTTCTAATTTTTTTTGTAATCAAAATAAAATTAAAAAAATTAGAAAGAAACAAAAATAACACATAACGGCGGCACACATGGATGCTTGGGATTTTTCATGGATGGATGCTTGGGATTAGTGCTTCAAATCAAAATAGGCCGTCGATTTTTCAAATGCTGCCTAAGGCTGCTGAAGCAGTTTTTTTGGTGTAAAAGGCTGTTTTCCAGCAGAAACAGCCAAAACGAGGAGCTGTTTTCCAGCAGAAACAGCCAAACAAGGCCCTGGGTGCTGCGGCAACTTTGTTTTTTTCTTCAAAGATGAAAAGAAAAAAAAAAGCGGTGGGGCGGCGTTGAAGCAGCAAGCTGCTGCGATATTTTTTTTGAAGATCAAGAAAAAAAAAAACATGTAGCGCCCAATCACAGCAGTGTTTTTTCAAAACCAGCCAACAGTGATTTTGAAAACTGCAGCAAACAGTTTCCGTCCCAGGAAGCAGCGGTTTCTGAACAATTTTCCGAAACAAAGGAGCAATTTTCCGAAACAGTGGTGTTCTTCCGAAACAGTTTCCATGCATATTGCAAACACTGTGGCACATTATTTTAAACCATAAAGAGTTTTGATGCAAACGGGATATAAGAAACTAATAAAGATTAAACTATTTCGACTTATCTTTTAGCAGAAGATTGAAATTATTTAGAATTTCTATTCGATTATAAAATTGGGATATATTACCTTGCATTTAAATTATTTTTTATATTAATTACGTGAATGAGATATATATTGGTTATTTAATGAATTTAAATATTCAGTTTTAATTAAAATATTTTGTAATGAAAAATAAAATTAAAATTTTTTCATTAATTAATTAATTAATTAATTAAATTTTTTTTAGATATTTTATTTTTTTACAAAATATTACATTTAAAGATGATTTTTTAAATTGAATATTTTGGAAAAACGTGAGAATTAATTCTAAATTTTGAATTACTTAAATAGAAAAATATTTAATTAAAATAAATTATTTTTTTAAATATGGAATAGAAAATAAAATAAATAAATGCTTTTAATCACTACCTTAGCAGAAAAGCTACAGAAAAAATTGTGCATTTATTAAATTTTATTTGTTACGCATTTAAATACGAAAAAGATGATTTGATAAATCAGAATCATCGAAATCGTGTACACGAAAAGATGTTTGATTCTTTTAGATCATATGACTTTTGAAATTAATAAATTTATTGAAATTAATAAATTTATTTTAATTAAACAAATTTTCATAACCCTAAAAAATATTTTAAAATTCTAAGTGGGAGAGTGAATTTATTCACAGATAAATCCCGCGATCTTCATCATTAGTTTGTAGGCGATGCAATTAAACCCTAAGTGTTGGCAGTAAGGCCTCCTCCCCATCGGACAGATTAATTGCGGTATCGCTAGTACAAACCTCCTTTAGGGATAATTCTGAATAATTATTAGTGTGGATCACTTCTCCATCTGAAGTGTTCATTGCGAAGCGATTTATTTAGAATTAGGTGATAATTAACACTTAACTGTACATAATAGTATCATCTCCATTTGAGTCACTGTTATTATATACTAGATCGAAACTATGTCAGTTATTTAATTTTACTTTGCATGGCCAGTTGACTAGATAGTAAATTTAAAAAGAATTGACCTGTCTAGTCTTATGATGGATAGTAGACATCCATCCATCGTGGCATGTTATTCTTAAATTACCAGGTTACTGGCGAATTAATTTTAAAATAGTAGAAGGGACCAAATTAAAATAAATTTAAAATTTTGCTCATCATAATTAATGATATTTTAATTATGTGATTCTCAGAATTAAAATAGCTTTCAACCAACTCGTTTTTATACTTAAAGAAAACAAACTAACGGGACTGAATTTTGTTGACTAAAAATGTAAATTAGATATAACTTTGACTACAAATGGTATTCCTTCAATACCAAGAAATGTGTATGTTTCTGAAAAATGTTCTTCCTCTAGGCCGAAAGACATGAAGAAGAAAAATATTCAGAAATAGGGAGACGCAATTTCCACGGTAGTTAGTGGGCCACGGACTTGTGTGAAAAAGTCAAAATGCTATTTTCACTACAAGCAGACTCGGCACTGAAAAAAGCTAAGTCTAATATTTCTCAGAAGGCAGAATAAATAAGGTAATTTCTGTTCACTGGTTGTAAAAACATGTTTAGCAGTGTTATCTACCGGTACCTATTGCGTAGATATGAGAGCCACTAATCATGTTTGTAATTTATTGCAGGAGTTCCAAGAAACCCGACAACTTAGTGATGGAGAGATTTACCTATATATGGAGAATATTACAAAGGTAACAGCAGCTGCAGTAGAAGATGTCACTCTCAGTTTTAGTAAAGGTCGAATTTTAATATTGAGAGATTGTCTTTATGTACCTGCCATTTGAAGGAACTTAGTTTCCATTTCTGGATTGGCTAAAGACTGATATTTTATTTATTTTAATAACTCTGTGGTTATTAAGGATAATAAACGGGTTATCTTTTCTAGTACATTGGTGGATGGTCTTTATATTATTACTCTAATCTCTCCTACACTGCAATTAACTGAAATAAATAATACATCTATATTATCATATAAGAAAAAGTTTCATTCCTTAATGAACCAACGTTTCTTTGGCACTTACGCTTGGGTCATATTAATCTAAAAAGAAAAAACAGACTGGTAGCAGATGGACCTTTGAATTCATTAGAAGTGGAGGCACTTTCAATCTGTGAATCTTGCTTAGAGGGTAAGATGACCAAGAGGCCCTTTTCGGCCAAAGGCTATAGAGCTAAAGAACCGTTAGAGCTAGTTCATTATGATGTGTGTGGTCCTATGACAATCTGGGCAAGAGGTGGCTTTGAGTACTTCGTCAGTTTCATTGATGACTACTCAAGGTATAGATACATTTACCTGATGCACCGTAAGTCTGAATGATTTTTAAAATTCAAAGAATTTAAGGCGGAGACGGAGAAGTGTCTAGGTAAAAGTATCAAATCATTACGATCCGACCGTGGCGGAGAATATCTCTTTGAAGAGTTTAAGGACTACTTATCATAAGAGGGGATTACATCCCAGTTGACTACCCCTGGCACTCTACATCAGAATGGTGTAGTAGAAAAAAAAAATAGTACTTTTATGGAGATGGTAAGGTCAATGGTGAGTTATTCAGGTTTTTTTGATTCGTTTTAGGGACTCGCTTTAGAGACAGCGACTTACATTCTGAATTTGATACCTTCTAAGTAGTACCTTTTACTCCCACAGAATTGTGAACTGGGGTGTAAGCCTAGACTGAAACACATTCGGATTTGGAGGTGTCCAGCACATGTGCTGAAAAGAAACGCGTGTAAGTTAAAACCGAGGACAGAAGTCTGTTTCTTTATTGGGTATCTCAAGGGAACGAATGGTGGTCTGTTTTATAATCCTAAGGATCATAAGGCCATTGTTAGCATTAATGCCCAATTCTTGGAAGATAATTATATTAAGGATCACAGGCCCAAAAGTAATATTAATTTAGAAGAACTGAGAGCAAATACGAGTAGAACGGATGAATAAGTCACTGATATCTCATTACCTCGTCGTAGTGGGAGGATTATCGAGATAGGTGTAAATCAAGAACATGGTGCTGATGCATATGGTTCTGATTCTGCACAGCGTGTTACTACTAGTACACAGACACAGGTAGTGTTCCGTCGTAGTGAAAGGATTGTTCATCAACCTGACCGGTATATGTTCTTGGAAGAGTCTTTTGACAGAATCCCGATATAACTAGATACCAAGCCTTGTAACTACAATGAAGCACTTCATGACAAAGATGTAGATCTTTGGCAAAGGGCTATGAATTCAGAGATGAAATCTATGTATTCTAATCAGGTCTGAAAACTTATAAAATCACCCAAAGAGATAAAATCCATTGGATGCAAGTAGATTTATAAGAGGAAGAGATGAGCAGATGAAAAGATCAAAACCTTCAAAGTTAGGCTTTTTGCTAAAAGGTTCACTCAGAAAGAAGGGATCGATTATGAAGAAACCTTTTCACCGGTAGCCATGCTTAAGTCTATCCAGATTCTCTTATCTATTGTCGCTCATTTCGATTATGAAATCTAACAAATGGACGTCAAGATAGCTTTCCTTAACAGAAGTCTTGACGAGTGTATCTATATGATACAACTAAACAGATTCATTGAAAAGGACCAGGAACACATGTTGTGTAAGCTTAAGCAATCTATTTATGGACTTAAGCAGGCATCGAGGTCTTAGAAGACTCAATTTTATCAAGCGATTAAGTCTTATGATTTTGATCAAAGTCTAGATGAGTCTTTTGTGTACGAAAAGCGTAACAAAAACATGGTGATCTTCCTAGTAATTTATATAGATGATATCTTGCTCATCAAAAATGATATGGTGGCATTATCTACGGTTAAAGTATAGTTATCTAGGCAGTTTGATATGAAAGACTTGAGAGAAGCCAGCCATATCTTTGGGATCAAGCTTGTACGAGATCAGAAACAAAGAATGTTGGATTTATCACAAGAAAAGTATATTGATGATATCCTTACTCGTTTTAACAGGCAGGATTTCAAGAAAGGATTTCTCCCTTTCAGGTATGGAATCACTCTATCTAAGGATCAGTGTCCTAAGACACTTGATGAGATAGAGAAGATGAAAGCGGTTTCTTATGCTTCGACAGTAGGAAAACTCATGTATGCTATGCTTTGCACTAGACCTAACATCTACTTTGCCGTTGGCATGGATAGCAGATATCAGTCTAATCTAGGGCATGAGTATTGAATTGTGGTAAAGAATATAATCAAGTACCTAAAAAGAACTAAAGATTATATGTTGATTTACCAGGCTGACAGACTAGTACCTTTGGGGTACATAGACTTAAATTTTCAGTTAGACATAGAGCTTACATCAGGAGACAATCTTGCAGATTCTTTACAAAGAGTTTACCAGCTAAGTCTTTTGATAGTCATGTAGAGTGCATAAAAATCAGATGTAAGGCAGCATAGTTTTGAGTATAAGTGGAAAATTGTTATGGTTGGTATACTGAAAATTATATTTTTAGTATTTATTTTTATTTTAATAAAATTAATTTTTTATTTTATGAGAATCTTTATGAGCAATGTATGTGTCTCATTTTTTTTAATAGTATGCATTGATGTCCGATATTTTATATAATATTTAATCTGGTGTGTAGAGTACGACTTGCACACAGAAGATCAGATTTTAAATTTTGCAGAATATAAGTTTTATATTCACAGTTTAAATGGAAATGGACATACCATCGGTACCACTGTAGCACAGAGTTTTAGTAAACCTGTTTTGGTTATGGAGAACAAATAATAGCGTCATTTATTGTTCCGACTCTCTGTGCTAGTACACTTTGTGTGTATTGAACGGGAGATTTAGAATAATTAATTTTATACTGACTATATAAATTAATTCACACCCCAAGATTATTATGAATAGTGCTTATCCTCTTAATTCTGAAATAATTATTAATTTACATATATTTAATATTCATTATTTTGATTCATTAGAGAGTGCGATCTTATATGAGTCTATATTTCCGGTGAGTTAGATAGCAATATTATTTATATAGAAAATATTAATTATTGACGAAATTCACATTCCGAAAGATCGGAATTGACGATACCCACTTCAGGAAGCTAATAAGTTTTAGCCAAGCCAAACCCTGCAGGTGCATTTGTTTATCCAGTGGTCAAATAAGTTAAGCGAAAGGGTTTAAGAAATATCAAGATGCTGATTAAATTAAATTATCAGTAATTAAATTTAATTGGCACGTATCGAGAATCTTAACGTGGAGAGAAATTGTAACATTTAATAATAGGAGCTCAATGCTATATGGTCTTGAGATTATGGATCAAAAAGTAATTATAATTCTTTAGTAATGTGAACTATAATTCAGTATTTTATGAAAATTGCAGAAATCGCTGCTGATTTTTCATAATTGTAGATTCTGCTATGAGGTTTGCTTAATTGCAGAAATCGCTGATACGTGTCTGTATTCCACTAGAAGTCTAACTCATAATTACTCCCCAAGTCCCTGTTGTAGCTCTATATATATGTGCGTAGCCTGAACCAGTTTCATAACTTGTCTTCTAAGACTAAAGCTATTCTGGTTCTGCCGGTACGAGTTCTCGGAGGATTATAGCCCACACCATATCTGGAAATCGCATAAGAAAATATAGTAGAAGATCTGACAGGAGCTTCAACTTGGATTCAAATCGTAGTTGAAGATTCGACCGATAAAAATGTATTCTTATAAATTCACTTCGGATGCAGGGATTTTATTTTGATCATTCGCCATCAAAAATTTTATCTGGAACCCATTTTGGCATTTTTTTGCCCAGTTAATTTTTTCAGATAATCGTTTGCAAAAATAATAATTTTGGCAGTTTTACCTCAAATAGTATCTATACACCAAGTACCGATAGATAACACCGTTAGACATATTTTCACAACCAGTAAATAAAAATTACTCTGTTTGTTCAGCCTTTTTAGAAATACTGAACATAGCTTTTTCTAGTACTTGGTCTGATTGCAGTGAAAACATCAATTTTTTGACTTTTTCACACCAGTCCGTAGCCCACAACCTACCCTGCAAATTACGTCTCTTTGTTTCTGAATATTTTTTTTCTTCATGCCTTTCGGCCAAGAGGAAAAATCTTTTTAAAAAATAAACACATTTCCTGGTATTGAAGGAATACTATTTGTACTTAAAGCTATATCCAAGTTATATTTTCAATCAACAAAAATCAGTCTCGTTAGTTTTTTGTTTTTTAGTATTAAAGCAAGTGAGATGAAAGCTATTTTAATCATGAGAATCACATAATTAAAAATAATCGTTAATTATGATGAGCAAAATTTTGAATTTATTTTAATTTTGTTCCTTCTATCATTTTAAAATTAATTCGTTAGCAGCATAGTAACATGAGAATAGCATGTCTCGAAGGGAGGACGTCTATTATCCTTTATAAGACCAGACATGCCAATTTCTTTTAATTTTACTATCTAGGCAATAGACCATGTCAAGTAAAATTAAATAGCTGACATAATTTCAGTCCAGTATATAATAGCAGTGACTCAGATTGAGAAGATGGAGACCGCGAGAAAATATAGCAGTGACTCAGATTGTTTCGCCTACAAACTGGTGATGGAGACCGCGAGATTTATCTGTGAATAAATTTTTTCTTCCACTTAGATTTTTTAAAATATTTTTTGAGGGTTATAAAAATCTATTTAATTAAAATAAATTTATTAATTTCAAAAACTACACGATCTGAAAGAATCAAACATCTTCCCGTGTACACGATTATAAAGATTCTCATTTAACAAACCATCTTTTCGTGTTTAAATGCGTAACAAATAAAATTTAATAAATGCACTGTTTTTTCTTTAACTTTTTAGCTAAGGTAGTAATCAAAAGTATTTATTTATTTTAATTTTTCTTCCATATTTTTTGAAAAATAATAATTTATTTCGATTAAATATTTTTTTATTTAATTAATTTAAAATCCAGAATTAATTCCCACATTTAAAAAAATCATCTTAAACGTGATATTTTGTAAAAAATAAAATATCTAAAGTTTTTTTATTTAATTAAAATTAA
>JAOTRH010215210.1:0-10736 GCA_034768845.1 Heliamphora exappendiculata | reverse complement strand
TATTTAATATATAATATATTTAATATATATAATTATTTAATTTAATAAATTATTTTATATATATATATATATATATATATATAATGTCATTTTTCCAAGGCCCGAAAGGGTCACTAACAAAATACCGCATTTAAAAGCCCCTTTATTACGCAATTTAAACAAAAATAGAATTGTGATGCTGAGATATTGGGTAGAGACATGATATTTCAGTAGGTATTAAAAGTGGAAAATAATTTTAAAAAATTAAAAATAAACAAATTTTTTAATATTTAGCCTGCACAGAACTTATTGCATCAATATTTACGATTGTACCACATCATTTAAATACTAGTTTAATAATATAAATTAATTATTCTAACACTACTGTGTTTTAAAGAGCAGTGACTAAGTCATACCATATTATGACTGATTAATATGGATTACGGGACCATATGTAGCTAATTTTAAAAACGCTGACACTCTTTTTTTATTAAAAAACAAAATAGCGAAACACGTTTATGAAAAATTAGAAAAAGGATAGACTTGGTTTCGTTTGAAATAATTATTTGTTTTTAAATTTATTTAATTTCATTTTTATTAAAGTTTTTTCATGGTTTGATTAAATTTTTATATTTTTTAACTCTTTCTATCTAAACGAGCTGAAAAAGATTTTTTTTATCAAAATTTAAAATATTTAAAAAAATTTAAAAAGTCAATAACTAAAATTATATGTTTTTTATTTTTGTTTTTAATGAATTTTTTTATTTTTTATTAGTACTTTTTACTTTTTTGTTACTCCATCAAGAAAAACAAAAATTTATAATCAAAAGATTTAAAACATTCAAAAAAGAAAAAAAGTGTTAGTGTCTGCTCCATTTGGGGTAGTACAATTATATTAGGAGTCTAATATATATTATATTAGTATGAAAATTATATTATAAAGACAAAAAAAGAAAAAAAAAAAGGTCGCCGGATATTGATTTGGGAACCTAACTTTGTTAGGAATTCTATTTGTTTTGGAAGTCCTGTTTGGCTTGAAAATAAGCCTTAATAGGCTTCTATATAAATCACTCCCCAGGGATTCGGTGACACATCTATCCAGGAAAGCAAAACTAATTCTCAAGCTTTGAGAATTAAGGAATAGAAGCAATAGCGCGCAACAGTGAGCGTGAGAAAGAAGATTTTGGCCAAAACAGCCCATGTTTTGTGCATAGATCGGAGGTCAAACTAAGCCCGATCATCATGATATTTTAGGGCCAGACTCTCGACGCTTGATTCTTGCTAACCAACGGTTTCGATTGTCAACCGATGAGATCTAAACTTGAATTTATTTTTCTGTTGGAATCCACCTTACGGTGACGGTATTTAATATTTTTTCGAAAATATTATTTTTAATATTGTCATCTTCTGAATATGCCTAGAGAGTTATTTCTGTAAACTAATTATTTTGACATAGTAAAGATTTGGAATCGAATTTCGGTCCTGTAATTTTTTTCCTTAGGAGTTCTCCACGTAAAAATCGGCGTCGTGTAATTATTTGTTTATTATTTATTCTGCTATTGTTGATCTCGTTTAATCACGCACAAATAGTGAAAAAATATTTTATTCTTCTGCAGGCTATTTTTATTTAATTTTTCCCAACAGTGGTATCAAAGCTCGGTGCAAATACAATCCGAGTATATTCAGTTCTTGTATTTGATTAAATGGAGGAATCATCTGGTGTTATGATTAAATTGAATTCATTGAATTATTCGATATGAAAACCGCGAATGGAAGATATCCTTTACACTAAAGACTTATATCTACCAATTGAAGGTGACTGTAAAAAATCAGAAAAAACTACTGATGATGAGTTAAAGGTTATGAACAGAAAAATAGTAACTCAAATCCGTACTTTGGTGGATTAAAGTATTTTTCACCACGTGACTCAAGAAACCAATGCCCATATGTTGTGAAGGAAATTACAGTCAATGTACAAGAGAAAAAGTGCCCAGAATAAAGCATCATTGATCAGAAGTTAGTGAATCTCAAATACAAAGACAGTCGGAGTGTAGCCAAGCACCTCAGTGATTTTCAATAATTGATCAATCAGTTGACTACTATGAAGATGGTTCTGGATAACGAGTTACAGGCCCTACTTCTATTGAGTTCCTTGCCAAACAGTTGGAAAACACTGGTTATGATAATCAGTAACTCAGCACCGAACGGCGAAGTCACCATTGATATGATGAAGAATAGCATGTTCAATGAGGAGGCAAGACGGAAAGAGCATGGGATTTCAGCTGAGTCAAATGCCTTGGTCACAGACAAGAGGAGGAGGAGTACAAATAGAAAATCTTCCAACAGCAACAGGCCAAGAAGTAAGTCAAAAGGAAAATCTTAATCCAAGAAGGAGATTAAGTGTTTCTATTGCGACAAAATGGGGCACATGAAAAAGAAATGCAGAAAACTAAAAAGGGATCAGAAATATGACAAGTTTGACGACAAGAAAGATCAGAAGGATATAGTTGCAGCAGCTTCAGATGAAGGCAAGACCATCATTGTTTGTGATTATGGGTTCATTGGGATCGCAAGACATGACTCTAGTTGGGTGATTGACTCGGGTGCCTCTTTTCATGTCACCGCACACAAAGAATACTTCATGACTTATACAGCCGGCATTTTGGTCATGTCAAAATGGGTAATGAAAGTATGTCCGACATAGTAGAAATGGGATATGTTAGTTTAGAGACCACTACAAACTGCAGATTAGTACTCAAGAACGTCAGACACGTGCCAGAGATCAGGTTCAATCTCATATCCACCGGTCAGTTGAATGATGAAAGCTACAAGAATCACTTCAAGAACGAAAAGTGAAAACTCAGCAAAGGATCCATAATTGTTGCAATGGGAAATAAGACATCCAGTCTCTATATCTTAGAGACAAAGCTTAGCAAAGGAGTTATCAGCACATTGAGCAGGGCACCGCCACTGAGCTGTGACACAAGCGGCTCAGACACATGAGTGAAAAGGGCATGCAAATTCTAACCACCACAATACAATCCATCACCAATCACCAACTCCTCTCTCTCTCTCTCTCACCACTACAGCACAACTCGCCAACCACCACCAGCTCCTCTCTCACTCTTCCCCTCCCCCTCTATGCAAGTCCAACTCATAAAATAAGCTAAAGCCACCACCTCACGAAACCACTCCAAGCCACCACCAGTCAAGTCACCACTCTATAAATCCCCGACACTGCCTTTCAAAATTGCCACCACCACCTCCCAAAACTGTCATGACCACGAGCAGCCAAGCCACCTCCACTTTCAGCCAAACCTTCAAACTCCAAAACCTAAGCAAACAACAATTTTTTGTAGTGAGATCTATTTGCAGTGGTGGCAAGCCTTTGGAGGTTAAATTTTGTACTCTTGGTGGCTTGAGTTGGTGATGGGTTTGTCAACGGGGACAATATAATAGTTTATTAATATAATAGTTTATTAATTTATTATCGTATTTATAAAAAATAAAATATAGATAGATTATTTTTGTTTGAGGTATATATTTATTTGTTAGCTTATTCTGAATATTAGTTGTTTAAAAGAATTTAAAATATTTTTTTTTTAAAAATTTTATACAATAACAAAATTTTTTGGAAAATAAAAATTTAAATTAAATATTATTTCATCATTTTATTCTCTCATATTGCTCTTGAGATTTTTGTCTAAAGACAGAATAAACTACTTATGCTATTTAGCCTTAACTAATTTTTACCAAAAATCTTAATGGTTTATTTAATAATTTATAAACTAATAAATCACTTAATTAAAACTAAATATTTTTTAATTATTTTATAAGATAATGACTTTTAAACTAATCATTACTTAATTATATTGTTTAGAGAAAAACTATTTAGTGATTTTATTTTTTTGATTGGGGTTAATTTTATTTTTTAGTTAGGTCAATTATAATTCAATTCCCCCCTCCCCAAAAAAAAAAAACCAATAGAAGAGGTCAATGTAGTTTTAGAAATTTAAAAGAAAGTGTTTGTATTTTCAATCAACTTTAGGAAATGGAAATGTAATTTATCTATTTATAAATTATAAACAAAAATTTTAATTATAATTTTAAATACAAATTATAAATAATTTTTAAAGTTATAGACAATTGGTCAATTCCTGATTAGAATATTAGTATAATTTTTTTAAAATTATTCAGAGTAAATATAATTTTTTTAATTGAGGTTAATAAGGGTAAGGGACCGCAACACTTCCACAGGTTCAGATCATCTACCCTATTCCCTCTCCCCACTCTCTGTCCCGCCATTAAAATCACATTATTAACTTATTTGTTTTCTCACGACTCGTTCAAACCAAGCGCCAATTTTCCTTTATTTTTCCTACATTTGATTACCAATTCTTTCACTATCATGTTAAAATATCTTAGGAGATTGTTTTTGGAAAGTTCATTTTTTTAGAAAACAAATAAAAAAATAAATTGTTTGAAATAATTTATTTAGGGTATATTTTAGGTTTTTTTTTTGGTTAAAATATGTAATATGACCCCGTTTAGGTAATCTTGCTTATTTACTTATTAACTTATAAGGTAAAAAATAAGGCACATCGTTTAGGTAGCCAAATAAGTCAAAAAACAAATAAGCTCGTTTGGGTAGCCAAATAAGCAAATAAACTGACTTATAAGTCAAATAAATTCGTTTGGATAGTCAAATAAGTAAATAAACAAATAGGCAAATAAGCTCGTTTGAGTAACCAAATAAGCAAATAAGCAAATGTAGCCATACAAAATGACTTAAATGCTTTTTAACTTATTTGTTAATAAGCAAATAAGCAAGGGGTAACCAAATGGGGCCTATATTCTTATTTTTTATTTTAAAATTGTCGTGTTTGCAATATTAGCATGTTTTTTTTATTTTTAAAAGTATAATTAACTTTTTAATTGAAAGTATTATAGTTATTTCACTCAAAAAGTCTTAGTGTTTGGAAAATTTATAAACATTTTTTTAAAAAAATAGGAAAAAATAGTGAGTCATTTTTGAAGACACTATAACTTAAACATAATTTTTTAAATATGCCAAACAAGGGTTTAGACAGAGAAATTAACTATTTTGCAATAAAGAAAATTAACTTTTAAGTTCCAGTATTTGGCATCTCTAAAAAAAACTCATTAATTTCTTTCACTTCTTTTACTATTCAAAAAAAAAATTTATACACATCTCAAATGCTTTAATTGTTTTTTGAATGAAATGATTAGTATTAGGACTTTGAGTCCATTTAAATTTTGACAATTCTATTCAATGTAAAATTCTTATAATTGAAAGAATTTAATTGTCTTTATAATTCTGGATATAAAAATCCTAATTCGTTTAGGAGTCATAGAATTATTAAAATTCTTATTGGAATTGGGTGTCTCAAAATGTTTAGAGTTTCAATTGTATTAAAAAATTTTAAACAATATTTTAAAAACTAGATAGTTGAGCAAATCGAAAAAGGAAATGGGTGGACAGGTCACCGATTCAACCGGTATTGAATCGGAATCGAACCGTGACATCATAATTTTATTATTAAAAAGTGTAAAATTATAAATATTAAATAAAAATAGTATTTAACTCACAGTCTAAATATATATAAAAAAAAAAAAAAAGGGTATCTCCAGAAGATGAAGAAGTGAAGAACAATCCAACAAGAGCAACCAATGACCTGATGAAGCAACAAGATGAGGCAACAAGGAACAACCAGACCGGTTTTAGTGAATCGGTTGTAGGTTTTTTAAGTTGGAAAAATCAAAAAATTGTGATTTTTAAGTTAAAATTTGAAATTTGGGAGGCTGTAGTAAAACGGGATCGATTTTATCCGATCATTGGTTCAACCGTGGATTTTGCCGATTTTTATTAAAAATAACAATTTTTATTTCTGACTGATTTAATGGGTTAATTCAAACCGTTAGCCAAATCGGTTATCGGTTCAACCGGTTGCTCCAACCGATTTGATTAAATTTTCAAAACATTGGTCTCAAGTCAGAGTTTTATTCATATCAGAAGACTGAAGTACAATACATGAAACTCAAGGTACAAGAGATTAAAATAAGTTCGAGCAAATGCAGTTCACACATTATACAAATTACTACCTGACCGCTCGAGCGGTGAATAGTTCGTTCGAGTGAACTCCTAACAGTTTGAGTTTCACAAAAACTTAAATTATTGAATTTGTTTGTCTATATAAGAAGACATGCACCAAGCTCAAAATACATACTTAGAAAATATTGTATCAAACTATTCAAGTTATATCTGAAAGTGTTTTTCGAGTTTCAAAAACAACAAATAAAATTTGTGTTCAACTTAGATGGATTACCAATAGAGGATTTTGTCGATGTGAAGTATTGAGGATTCGATACTTGTGAAACTATGAGAATTCGTTGCAACGATGATCAAGTATAGAATGATGTATGTGGATTTGGTAAGCAAGTTTAAGACGTTTGGATTGATGATTTGATTAAAATATGTAAGTGAGTGTCTTGTAACTATTCGATTGTTTATTTCTTAATTACTTAGATTTGGATTAATCCAGTATCCGAGTTGGAATTTTTCAAATAAAATATTGTGAGTCTCTAATTTGTGTAATTGGTTTAATTTTATTATTGCTTACGATTGCCTAGACCTGTAATAAATTAATGGTTGAAGTTATTCCAATTTTGCTACATATAAAATAATTAAAATATTATTTTTTTAATTGGTATCAGAGCAGACTCACCCGACTTTTTAAAAAAAATATATAATATTTTGTGATTAAAAATTATAATATTTTTTTGATTAAAAATATTATATTTTTTATTAAAAATATTTTTTTGAGGTACTAGTGTTATCCATGCCTAAAATAAGGATCATTTGGGTTAGAAAATCAAATTTACATCCATGTATTAACTTTGTTGAAAATTCTTCAGATATTTCTAGAAATTTCGGAGGATTAGGTCTTCCCATGATGCATGTTTTGTTTTTTTTATAGTTTTAAATTTTTTTTTGAATATTTTAAAAAAATCTAAAAAGATTTTTTTAATATCTTGGTTGGATTGCCTCATGGTTTTTGTGTTTAAATTTCTATGATGATAAATTATGTCTTAAATTTTATTTAAAAGGAACTTGTGTATTTTTTAAAAAAATTAATATATTTTTAAACACTCATAATTTTTACTACAAATTATAATTTATAAATTATTAATTTTAATAATAGCAAACAGATGGATCAAATGGTAGAATCAAATTCAAACCATAAAATTCTACCACTAATGATATATTCAAGAATATTAAAAGTAATCTTTATATAATATTAAAAGTTACTAATTTTAAGTACCAAATAAAACCATACATGAGAAAAGAACAATATTCTTCAAAATTCGTTTATGCATTTTGACTACTTTAACTCTACAGTTTACAAATTCAAAGTAACAAAAACATAAATATTGGTGGCTCCGTTTATTTTAATATAAAATAATTTTTGATAAAATATTTTATTTATTTTTTATTATTTAGTTTGGTAAAAATAAAAAAAAATATTTTCTCATCAAATGAAAAAAAATAAGTTAAATAAAAAACATAGAATAAGTCATTTTAAGTATCACTAAAAAATGATGGTAAAAATAGTAACAACGGTGGCGGGGTGATAATGGTGGTGGTGGTGGCCATTGGCAGAGTCATATAGGTCCTAGAGCGAGCCAATGTTCCCACTGACTTTTTGTCAAAATTTATTTATATTTTTAGAAATTTTAATAATTTTAAATTTTGCCCTCTTAAATTAAAAGCTTATTGTGTTAAATTAAAAAATTCTTTCTTTTTTGTTTTTATTTTTTGTTATATGTTATTGGCAAATACTAATTTTTGTGCGTGAATTCTATTAAATTGTCAACGTTTTGATGAATTTAAATTGTCTAAGACTCTTTTGATCTCATTAATTAAATTTTTTTGAGTATTTTTTACTATAATTTTTGTGAATCCTAATTATGATCGTATATTTTTCTATATATTTTTTGTGAATGTTTTTTTTAAATCTCTAATTTTGATGATTATGATTATATATTTAATAATATGACTTGCCATTAAATTTTAACTTATAGAGCAATATTTTAAGAAAAAATCTTTAGTAACACTTTAAATTAATTATTTTTTGATTATTAAATAAATAATAATAAAATTATTATTAAGATACGTCACTTCTAAACAAAAGTTCTGACTCTATCGTAGACTGGTGACAACGATGGTGGTAGCTGTGGTGATAGTGATAGCGGCAAGGGCGGCCTTGGCAGATGGTGGTGTAGGGTTATTGCGATGGTGAGTGAGAGTAGCATTGGTTATAGCAATGGTAGGGTTTGGTGTTTGTGGCGGTGTTAAAGGTGATGGGGGGAGGAAATGATAGTTGTGATGGTCAAAATAATAGTAATGGCGATGATCATATTAAAATGGTAATATATTTTTATTTAAAAATTTATAAAAAAAATATTTAAAATATTTTTAATATATTAAAAATTATAAAAAAAATATTTTTATAAAATTATTTTACATAAAAATTATTTTTTATTATAAAATATTTTAAGTTCAAACAAACGAAACCGATAATAAAACATTTTCAAAATAACAAAAATTCCTAACATCATAATTTTCATCAATACGTAATCATCCAAACCAAGCTCTTTGTTACTGTATTCCAGATTTTCTTCACAGTGACATTCCATTAATGCACTTCCAGGATGTTGAGGCGGACAAGTGGCGGCGTTTGCTACTCTTATAAGTTTAAAAAATTCTTTTATTATATTAGTATTATTTTAATTATCTTTAAATTATATAAATTTTCCACCACTAAATCTTTTTATTAAAAAATAATTAATAGTCACAAAAGCTGCATACTATAAATTTTGCATCAAAATATTTATCAGTTGTAAAAGAAATTAACTAAACAAAATTATTTTTAAAATAAAATAAACCTATCCAATCATTATTCTTATCTTTTTTTGATCGAACATGTCTCTCTAAATTTATCGATAACCGTCACCTCTCCTCCGTTGTCACTACTCTTCATGTATCGTTACTATTCCTTTTGCATCACCATCGCCAAGTGCATCATTGCTGTAGTACTACCTCTCTTGCACATGTGTGTTATGGCGCGTTACGCTTCTCAATGGTCTCTTTTATATTGGTCACGTATGGATAAATTGATTTATTTGTTTATTTAATTATTTGACTAAATAAATTTTTTTGTCATTAGTAAATTTTTTTTATTATTTAATTAAACTATTATATCTTTTAAATTTTTCTCATTTAAACGAAATAAAAAAATAAAATTTTTGATCAAAATGTAAAAATAAATCAAAAAAACAAAAATAAATAAAAATAAATTAATAAACAAGTTTATCCAAAAAGGCCTATTATTTTAGAGATGAATAGTTCTACTTATTCTATACGTTATTCAATCAAATACAAGAAATACATTTTTGTATCTATTTTTGAAAGGTATATGTATATTTTATTATAAATTCGTTTCTCTTTCTTCAAATTTATTTATACACATGCCTAAATCTAAATGGAACTTGTCTCAATGATTGTAATAGAGTTATTGACTTATTATACTCGTTGTCAATGTAAGAAAACATGGTTATTTATATATATTTTGATGTTTTATATACTAGTAGAAGTTAATATCTTTGTTTTTATTTTCTTTATCAAATCTTTATTAGTATATATAGTTGCCACCACTAAAATAAAATCATGCCCGTCCTTAATTTTATAGATTTTGGAGAGAATTAAAACATGATTCGAATTGTTTATTTTGTAAGTTTTATATAATATAATATTTATGTAAAATATTAATTTAATTAGATATTGACAGATATATAAATAAATAATATTTTATTTCATAAAATAAATTGTTTAAATTTAAGTGCTATATTTTAAAGTAAAATTATTTATTTTATAAAATAATATGGCATTTGTTCATGTAACTACTTATATCTAATTATACTAAATTTTTGCATAAATAATTTATTTTATAAGTCTTATAAGAGAAACGATTTAAATCATCATTTTACACCACTCAAGTCCCATAAAATAAAATCTTAATAGTTCTTGGCACATTTCAATTTTTAGCGTAGATTCAGCTAATGGAAATAGGGTTATGAACTTCTCTTTCCTTTGTGTTAGAAATATTAGATTGATTATTAGGATATTAGATTGATTTTATTTTGATTTGATTTTATTCTCTATTTATTGTATTTTCTTTCTTGTTTATTCCTATTCGCCTATAAATAGGCCATATAATGTACAGTTTCAATATACAGAAAATATACATAGTTATTTTTCCTTCTCAATTTCTTTATGGTATCAGAGCTACGTTCTTGTAGCATGTAGTATTTTTTCCGGCGTCGTCGCGGTGATGTGGCCTGTGATGTGGCACCACCGGCTACATCACCGCGACGACACAGGGTGTCGCCACCTCCGCCATCTCCACCCAGTCGCGACACTATCAGCCATCTTCACCGCCTTCGCATCGCCGCCGCTTGCCATCGTCGCCTGCTGTCGCTGCCTGAAGCTCTGCTGCCAAGGCCGAAACCCTCGCGTCGCGCCACCACCAAACGCACACCAGCGCTGCAGCCCACAACGCCGTCGCGCTCGCCGTCGCCCTCGCCGCCGCTGCTGCAAACTCGCCGCTGTCCGCCAGATCTGGGAGTCGCCGCCGACGCTGCTACTGCAATCTCACCAGCGCTGCAGCCCACAGCAC
>JAOTRH010215209.1:0-41644 GCA_034768845.1 Heliamphora exappendiculata | reverse complement strand
GGATTGCCTAGAACTAACACAAGATTAGTAAAAAGATAAAAAAGAGAATAGTCATTACAAAATAAGATAACTCCTATGAAATTTTTTTGTATATTTTGTAATGAACCCATTGAAAATGATTGGAGAAATGAAATAAAAAAAATTTGCAAGATCCTTCAATCGTTGTTGATAGAACCACAAGGTTTAGGTAAGTGAATTATGTACTTATTAAAGGTGATTTGTTTTGAAGGGATTCAGATGGGCTGTTATTTTTGTATATTAGTCAATTCGATGCCATGAAAGTGATGGTTGAGGTTTATGAAGAAATTTCTAGAGCCCATCAAACGGGAGAAAAAATGAGATAGCTAATTAAAAAATATAGATATTATTGTCCAACTATTGAAAAAGGTTGTATATCTTATATTATAGGATGTCAAAAATGCCAAAAGCATAGATCTATCCAAAGAGTCACAGCCTTGCAATTGCATTCAATTGTAAAACCTTAGCCATTTAGAGGATAGACAATGGATCTGATAGGGTAGATTCATCCATCGTCCTCACAACAACATGATTTTATTTTAGTAGCTACATATTATTTTACAAAATTGGCTGAAACAACTCTTATGAAAAATATAACGCAAAGGAGTGCTATACAGTTTATAAAAAGAACATATAATCCATCGATTTGGATTACCATAGTCAATAACTGTAGACTAAGGGACAGTTTTTAATAAAAATGAAATCAAAGAGTTTGCCCAAGAATATGAGATTTAAATGATAAACTCAACACCATATTATGCTCAAGCAAACGGGCAAGTTGAAGCCACTAATAAAATAATAAAAATAACTTTATCGAAGGTCATTGAGGATAACCCTCGAAAATGGCATAAGATTTTGTCAGAAGTGTTGTGGGCTTATCGAACCTCGAAAAAAGATAGCACACAGACTACGCTATTTGATTTGGTATATGGTCATGCAGCTGTGTTACCTATGGAAGTGACTGTTCAATCACAAAGGGTAGCCTATCATGATCATTTGCCCAATGATCAATTTCATGAGGCAATGACTATAAAGTTTGAAAACCTCAAAGAATATAGATTACAAACTCTTATTAATATCCAAGCCTAGAAGAAAAAGAACGAAATGGCTTTTAACAAGAAAGTGAAAAATAAAAATTTTGAAGAAGGTGATCTGGTTTGAAAAACTATATTACCATTGGGTTTGAAGGATCCTGAATTTGGTAAATGGTCATCAAATTGGAAAGGTCCTTTTCGAATAGCAAAAATATTACTAAAGGGGGCATATCACTTAAAATCCATCAATGGTGAACTACATAAAAGAACAATCAATAGAAGATATCTAAAAAAATATTATCCAACCATGTGAAAAACCATGAAAAAACATTAAAGATACATCTATTCATTCAAAATAGTAGCATTCAAATATCAAAGTATTTAGTTACAATGGAGGGAAAGGAGATTTAAATAAATCCCATTCAACATTTAGGGACTTGAATTTGAATTGGGATTGATCTAAATCTTCTAAAGCTACTTGAATTTTGAAAGAACTATTCTCTCCTTTCGAAAAGAGATATTCTGTATCATAGATCAAGGTATCTCTTTCTAACTTTAAAGCATGCCTCTCGAGACGAATTTAATCAAGCCTAGCTTGTAGTTGAGACTCTTCTTCTTAAAGCATGTGATTTTTTTATTTGATTTGAAGAGATTTTTCTTAATGAACAGAGATGGCAGTAGATACTGACTTCATGAAATCAATATAAGACTGCTTGGAGCGAATTGTGTCTTGATAATATTGGGCTATGGCAATCTTACCAGCTAACTCTGAAGCCACTACTAACAACTTGGCTTGTTGATCTGGAGTAAAAATAATCTTGGCCACAATAGACAATTTCTTGACACATGAAGTTAGATCCTGAGCCTTTGAAAGAAAAAGTTCTTCAAAAGGGAGAGAAAGAAGGTCATAAAAATGACTTATTTCTGCTTCGATTGATGGATTGATGGATGAATCTTTTGGCCTGCAAGGAACTTGAGCAATTGATTCAGTGAAGGAGTTAATACGGCCACGAAGGATGTCCAAAGCATCCTCGATGGCAAGAGGCTTATTAACCTACAAGATAGTTAAAATTATGAAATAAAATTTGAAGAAGAAAAGAATGTAAGAACTTTCTTAAGAATTATAAAATATCTTATCTCTAGAAATAAGAGAACCAGAAGGTTAATTTTCTTTATCAGTAACCGAAGCAGAATCTCCAATGGGCTCAGCTTGGTAAACAATGTCTACAGGCCCAATAGTGTGAGTTGGACCTAGAGGCTTAACAGTGACAAGCGTTAAGACCATGCTAGGCGATTGTTCTTCTTCGAGCAAAGTCCCAATAGTAGCTGGACATGTCACGTAATATTCAGGAGATGAAGATACCTCTAAAGGAACTTCTAAAGTAGGATTTGCCTAAGAAGATTTATATGATTACAACAAAAGAAAATAAACATATTATATTCAATAAAATTAGAGAGATGATTTAATAAAAAAATAAATCATCCTATATTCCTTCATTTTCTTACTTTCTATGATTTCAGTCAAGGTGGTATCTTCTTTAAAAGCATCTTTAGAAGTTTCAGAAACTTTGCGTTTCTTCGAAGATATCATCGAAGAATCAATTCCTCTTCCTTCTCTCTCTCCTTCTCTTGTGTAACTTCTTGTTTCCTTCGAATTTCTTTTTCCTGCCTTTTCTTCTCTTCTGCATGTCTCCTTCTCTTTTCTTCTTTCTTTCTGTCTTCTTTCTTCTTCCCTTCCCTTCTTCTTTTTCTTTCTTTTTCTTTTTCTTCTTGTTTTCTTTTTCTCTTTTCCTCTTTTTTCTTTGTCTTCTCTTCTTCTTCTAGTTTCCTTTCTTCCTCTTCTTTTTCTTGTCTTCTTCTTTCTTTTTCTTCTCTTCTCATTCTTTCAACTTCTTTTCTTCTTCTTCTTCTTCTTCTTCTTCTTCTTCTTCTTTATTTCCTCTTCTTTCTTTTTCCTTTCCATCTCTTTCTTGTTCTTCTTATGTTCAGCTTTTTTTTTTCTCCTTCTTCTTTTCTTCTTTTTGTTCTTTTCTTGCAAAGCTTTCTCAGCTGAAAAGGCATCTTTCATAAGCTCATCAATAAGAGGATTAAAAAAAACCGCTTATTCCTTAGAAGTACAAACAAAAAAGCGTTTACCTTTCAAGGCTCTAACAGATAAAGGAATATCATCTGATAAGGTGTCCAAGTCAGAGGCAATGTTTACTTGAACTCGAGATGCCAAAGGAGGAGTTACTGCCTGAATGGGGGTAACATCTGCAATCAAAACTGTACAAAAAGATTTTAAACTTTTGAAAAGATAGATATATAAAAGAACTCATAGATATGAGAAAGAATTACCTTAAGCAAAAGCTGCAAGTCCTTGTCGATGGTGATAAGACAATTGAGCCTAGTAATAGGCTAAGAAAGATACAAAAATGGTAGGGGCGATGACAGTCCACATGCATCGAAAGCAGTTGTGATTAAAGTAGAGGGCTAGAATTCTTTGAATTTAAAATCTTAAACCCTCCTTAGAAAATCATCTTGAATAGTTGTAGCCACATATGTCTCTCTTATCATAAATCCACCTTCGATGATTTCATGAATAAATAGATGCATAAAAGGTAATGGCACCTCTTGTATTAGCCCAAACTTCTTAGCATATTAATTAGGAGAGTAATTTTCAAAGCTACAGTTACAAAATGCTGTCGATGAAATGGACCCACGAGTTAGGATGTACCTGGGCATGAGGACACTAGCCCAAAAAGTCCTTTGACAAATGACACCATTCGGTGATATGGGCTGTGAAGGGTTATTTTGTAAAAAAGTTAAGCAAGAATAAGAGAATTGGAATTGATAAAAAGGTTGAAAATCCTCAAGACTTCGAATAGGAGGCAAAGAGAAGAAAATCGAAAAGTAATACTCTAAAGAATATGTCAAAAAAATTGAATACAGAGAAAGAAAGTATTTAGCGTAGCTCAAACACAAATCACAGAGAGTGGTTCAAAACTTCAAGTTTAGCTGGAGAAAATAAGCATAGAGTCAAGCTTGAAATAGCCAAAAAGGACAACCACAACTATCAAAAATTCATTTCTCAACAAAGGTATATAACTCTTTGTACAGGGTGCCTAGTACAAAAGGGGCCAAAGCGAGTTTTTCTTGTTGAGCCAAACAAATGGCTATCGATAAATATTCTTTGGTAACCTTAATACTATGAATGGCTAAAAGAAAACGACAAAATCGAAAAAGATAGAAAAGAACTATCTCTTTGAAGGAAGGAACAATAGAAGAAGGGATATCATAAGTTTTGAGTAATTCAGAGTATCCTATACTTGAAGATTTTAAATATTTTTCTACAGTTGGAGTAGGAACTAGCAATGCATTAACTTCAAGGCCTGTTGAAGGAAGGCCTGTGAGATGGATGACGTCCAGAATGGTTGGCGGCATGAACCCACAAGAAAGAATCATAGCGTTGCAAGAGGTAGACCAAAAGCAAGTCGCTGCACCAAGTACCCACTTGTTCATATCGAGGGTATAGGTAAAAAGCATAATAGTCTCTCGAATACCCAGATTATCTCATTGTTGGCCAATATATGGGGTTTGGCGCGATACCCAGTTCAACCAATCCGATTTAGGATTTATCCATGTACAAAGAGGTGTTGACCCTTCCCATTTGGTCTAGTTTACGAATGGTCAATGAAGTGGAAAGGCTTCATTTGGAGCTAAGGGGTAGCTAGATGAAAAACATTCAGGCATATTCGGCTCGAGAATAGAGTCAAGAATATAATTAGAACTCGAACTAGGGTTTTGGATCATAGTATTGCGATTATAATGTTGATCAACATATTCTTTGAGATCCAAAGAGAATCTTCAAGTTACAAAGGAAGGTTTAAAACTTCTCCATGGGGTCATTGTTATTAAGTTCGGGAAATCTCTAGGTGAAAGTTGAATATCATAGCAAAGTAAGAATGACTTAAGAGCGGTAAATGACGTTAAGGCTTCTACACAAGACTATTTAAATGTTTCATCTTCCTCATGTGACTTAGTAACCGTTATATTTATTAACCATGGTTATTAAGAGAATCATTAATTAGGTTAAAGAACTTAAACCCCATTAATGAGGGAGCAATTATTTATACCAAATTTTATCAAATTCTTTTGATAATGATTAATGACCCATCGAAAGAAGGGTCAAGATTACTATATGCATAGCCAAGAAATAAAATAGCTCATTTATAGTAAAAATATCCATCGCTGCCTGTAAAAAAAGAATTATGGGTAATCTATATATATCAGCTAATGACTAAATGGCTAATGAGTATAAAAAAAACTCATCGATGTTATCTAAGTCTTAGTAAAAAGATAATAAGGGCTTAGGCGAAGGGTCCATTGAATTTTAATTCTTTGTCGATACTATCAAAGTCATAGTAATAGGCAAGTTCTCTTATCGAAATCGAATGAGCGGTTAGAAATAATATCTCTGATACAATGGACATATTTCACAAATTAATAATCTTTTTCAGAGAACATGTGTCGCTATTAAAATTATTTGTTCTCAAAGGCCAAAAATCACGCTGAGTTATGAAGCGATTACAAGATCATGGAGATTTCTCACAACTACCCACTAGCAAAGTGGACTCATGACGAACTGTTCAATATTAAAGTCAGTAAAAAATAACCCATGATAAAAACGATTATGAAGGCAATTATAAGCAGTTACAGACCAGTCTATAAAAGACTAAGCATGGACACAATGAGGGGACTTTTACACACTTCGACAAACTGCTTATCTTTTTCTTTTGTTTTGAAATTTTATTTTTCTTGGTAATTTTTTTTCCAGTTATATGAGTTTATAGGAATAGTTTATAATCCTTGTACTTAGTTACATTCTCATCAAAGTAATAAAATTCCTTTATTACTTTCGTTTTTGTTCACTATTATTTTTTGACGAAATTCTAAAACACGGCGAAAGGACCTTGCACACAATCGCTTGATCGTTTCGAATAATTTTGTCTTTCAAAAGAGATTAATTTATTTCTGATTAACAACAATATATTAATTTTAGTGTGAACATTAAAGTAAAACTGGCTCACACTTTTATTATTTTAAAATTATCTTTTAAAATAATTATATTTCTCTTGTTGTTCTATGTTATCTTTTAAAATAAAATAATCCGTATAATTACTTTAGTTTTTTTTAAAAGATTTCTTCACTCATTCAACTCCTTCTTTCAAATATTATATCTGATTTTTTAATTTAATAATAAATTATATATTATAAAGGTTAACGGCATTGTTTGGCAAAATCACTAACTTTTAATTTTTTATTATTAATATTAACTATAAATTATAATATATTTTAAATACTTATAATTTTTATTATAAATAATAATAATTTTTTTATATTTAAACTACAAATTATAATTACCAAACAATCATAATTTTTACAACATGCTACACTCTGTAAATTTGAGCAATCCCAAACACCAAGAACGGGTGTGCCACGAATACTACTTTGAAAAAACCAACCAGAAGTGGCGTTTTACTGTCAAGCCACTTATTACTTCTGCCAGATTAGCGTACAATCATATGATCCTCAAACAACTGTTTATGCGTTGTTAAAATCAATTTATGTCCTCACAATAGTCGCTACTCGCTGCCAATCAAATTCTCAAAAACCCTAACCGAAAGAATTTCAAAAAGCAAGGTGGAGTTCCTTCCGCTCCTTATCTTCTCTCTCTCTCTGACTCTCTCCGATAATCAGAATTCAGAAACAACCAATTCGTCTCTCTAGGGTTTCCTGTTTACTTCTTTTCTCTCCTATTTAACTTTCATAACGCTGTTTGGTTGCGGAGAAAATTTAATGAAAGTAGAACGCTAAAATTCGATTTTTTTATTATTATTATCTGGATTTCATTTTTTCCAACAAATTCTGGATAACCAAACACCATACGTAAACTTAATAAACAATCTTAATCTGTATGTTTTTTTATTCATTTGGGCTTGTTTTGTAGGGTTAGCCATGGCGGATGAGATGAACATGATAAACGGCGTGGCATCGCACGGCGGTGATCAAACGGCGCAGATCACTGGAAATGATGATCGCGAGGAGGTTTTCGTGGATTTCGACGAGAGCGATGCCAAGGTTTCTGGTTTGATGCAAAAGATCGAAGCGATGGAACAGGAGAAACGAGAATTGATCCATGAGAACGAAGTGATGAAAGAGAGGATTCAGAAGCTGAAGCAAGAGATAGCAAGGTTGAACAGTGATAACGCGGAGTTAAAGAGAGAGATTGAGCGTTCTGAAGCGGATAAGAAGGCGTTGGAGTCGATCGCTGCCAGGGCGGCCGAACTCGAGACCGAGCTTTCGAGGACGCAGCACGATCTGATCACGTCCATGACCGAAGGAGAGGATGCAAACAGGGAAGTATCTGAATTGAAGAAACTGGTTGAAGAGTTGAAGAGAAGTGATTCAGAGAAGGGGTCGAAAGTAGAGGTGCTTGAGAAGGAGATGAATTTGCTGTTGGAACGGCTCGATAAGGAGGCAGAGGGAATGACGGAATCGAAGACAGTGACGGAGAGCAGAGTTCGCGAGTTAGAGAAGAAACTCGAAGCATTGGAGGGGAGAGAAAGCGTTGAAAAGAGTGAGAGGATTAAGGTTGAGCAAGAGGCAAAGGCGAAGATCGATGAGAAAGACAGTGAGATTCGGAAATTGAAGAAGTGGGTAGAGGATTTGGACTCAGCAGTGGCTAAGAATGGTTTGGAAATGGAGAGGATGAAGAAGGAGAAGGAAGAATTGGAGATTGTGAAGAATGATTTGGAAGCACTTCTGAAGAAGTCAGAGAGGAAGGGTAAGGAGATGGAGCATAAGATGACTCAACTGCATAAGGAATTGGATGCATCTGAGCAAATGATCAGTGGATTGAAGGATGAGAAACTTGAAGGGATTAACGGCAAGGCGGTGGATATGGATGGGGATGCCATTGAAGATGGGGAGAAAGGATTGATGGGTTTGAAGCTGCAGTGGCCGGTGCTTGCAGCATCAACTGGAGCAATTGCAGCGGTGGCAGTTTTGTGCTACCTTCGCTCCTCAAGGGAAAGGTGATTGGGTAGTGTAGTAGGGATAGTGAAGGAACCTGAAGAAAGTTGCAGGTTAGGGATTTTGTTTGTCCGATTGCAATTATGTTTCAATTTTGGCATATCCTATACTTTCATGTGGCTTTGTTCTTAAGCCTTTAAATACGAAAAAAATTGGAGTATTTTGTTGAAAACTTACTTTGTTTGGCTAGCTTAATCATTCTCAATATCCTCCATTAACCCACTTTAATTCGGTTTGTACCACTAATCAAAAAAAAAAGGAGGCTTGTACCTTATGGAGCATGGTTGTTACTGTTGTGTGATGCACAATAGTTTTGGTCAAATTATTCACACCTTAAAAATGGGATTCTTTGTTAACCCTCTGATATCATGCTGTGAGCACTTAGTTTGTGGACTCTTGTTGGATGATTTTATTACTTATTCGACCAGTTAGGATGGCATTGACTTTTTTTTTGTATGTGTTTTGTGCCTTGCTTATACAGGTTGTTTGGTAGTTTTCAAGGCCAAAATGCAAGGTTGAAACTACTCAGCAATGATGGTGCCCTTTGGTTCGAGGAGTTCATATTGCTGTTGTCCCAGTGTTTGCAGTTCTGCCTTATGTGTTGATGCTTATTTTTTGATGGTTTTCCTGGAACCTCCCTTTATGATTTTTTTTTACCTCTTAGATTGATTGAATTGTAGTTGTCAGATACATCACAAAACACCCTTTGGATGAACCTTTTTAAGATCAGACTGGGAACTGATAAAAAGATATTGTCTTGATCAGTTGGCTTTGGTATATTTTGCAGTTTTGCTGTAGTGAGCAAGTTGTGGAGGTGCATTTTTGTTGGGGAAAATATGGGGGTTCTTGTGCCAAAGAAGCATGAAAGTACTTGCATGACATGCATCTATATATCCAACCAAATTTCTCAACATATCATCATATTCATCAAAATTGTCAACATATTTGACAAAAACACATTTTCTACATTTATAAAATGATGATGCACTCGTATTGTTATCAACAGGTTTGTAGGGGTAATTAAGCTCTTCTTGGCTCGTTTTGTTCTAATAATGTACCTCTTTCAACCATGTTCTTTTCTTTATCCAGCCATAGTAAAAGGAAATATAGTCCCAATTGCTTCTCGTTCGCTGGTAGTCTAGCTTTTTGTATCATTGTTTGCTGCTGATGAGATAAATGATATTTCGTGTTACTGATCTCTTGCACTAGAGTTCGTGAACTGTAAGCGCATGTGAATATCAGTTTGGTAGCCTCCGTATGGAAAATCAAAGCATAGAGCTTTGAAAGCTTCTTGGCTGTCAGGATAAGGGTTTTCCTGAGATTGATTTCCTGTAACCTGATGTGCTGTAAGTGCGGGTGGATGCTGCAATTAATATGGAGAAGATTGTGGGAAATTGTGAATTATAGTAAAATGGATCTTTGTTTGTTATCATATTTGATACCTTACCATTCAAGTAGTGCTTGGCAGTGAAGTTCATACATAGTGTCTATTACCTTACTGTTCAATCAAACATGGGCTCTGACAACTAATTTTATTGTTTGGTAAATTTTCATGCCATCATGACTGTTGAGGCTGGCCAGATAACATGAGTTCTATTTAATTTGCACCAATTATTGATGGGCATGCGCATGTTTGAAAGTTTGAGACATGATTATGATCCAGCATTTTACTATTTTTAATACTTTTCTATAATAGTACTGATATTGAGTTTTTAGCTGGTGGGTTTTTTATCATCTATTTAATGCGATCATTCTTTACCCGGGTTAGATTTCGTTGCTATCTTCACACGTTTGGATCATTATTGATGCTCTATTATTAAGTCTCTGTCTATACAATCATTTAATTGAATGGCCAGCGTTTGTGGATGATGGATGGTGCTAGGTGTTGGTAACTGTTATTTTTCGTAGCTCAGCAATATTATTTGGTTCGCAGCTCACAGATAGAATAGCCACTTATAGATATAATATGACTTGCTCTGTCCTTTTGGCTTAATTGATGTTTTCCATCGGCTATTTCATTCTTTGTGATCATCCCTCATGTTCACTTTTTAATCTTGTACAAACTTTTAGGTTTGGTTTAAAATATATGGCTTAGCTTTCCATTTCTTCTTGCTTTTCTAATCTTCCTTCTCCAATTTTTAGTGAAGGCAAGCATCTGAAAAGGTCTTTGGACTTAGGCTTAACCACTCCTGTTGTGACGATACTTGAAACACTATTGTTGTGTGTGCGAGAGTGGATCTTAGGAAATGTTTAGGTTGTACTTGTTGAAATCCGATAATCTACAAGAAAAGGATGTAAGCGTAATTGCTGTCCTGCTCGATCTTTTTTCTGTTAGCCTCACGCTTGCTGTGGTCTGAGTTTATTCCACTGCTGGCATTTTCTTTTTTACCTTTTGAACTTTCTTGTTATATACTCATGGTTCCCTTTCTGAAGAAGGGTAGAATACTCACTACCAACTATTTCTTAGTCTAGTGGTATGGCTGTGGTCTGAACCACCTCAATTAATTGAGCCGGAAGGTTCAGAACACGAGGGATATGGGAGTTAGGGATCATCCCTATCACTTTGAGTTGTACTCTCTTCTATTTATTAGCTTCTTATTGAGGCTCAATCGATATAGGCCATAGCATACATGTTCAAGGCACAACAATTCACTAAATAAGTTTGTTCGAAGGCATTTTGAAATTCATTGAGTTTTTATGCCCAGCTCGAACTTGGTTCACTAAGCTTAGGATTATAAAAGAAATCAAGTTACTTGCGATTAGCTTCATTGAGGCTCATCCGAGATCGGTTTGATACACCAAGATTCAGAGCTTGTTTGCCAACTAGCTTGATGTCATTTTTTTTTTATTTAAGTCAAATAAAATGAAAATCAGAAGTCCTAAAGTGTTTGGTTGGTGGCTTTTAAGCTAATGGTTTTGTTTCGTTGTAGACTTTCAGATAAAAAAAAAAAACCTGGGATTTTTATGGCCTTTTGTCATAAAGAAGGGATATTTTTGATCTTAAGTTATGCATTTAAAGTTGACTTCAAGCCAAAGTGACTTAGTGCCACATGCAATTAAATGAACCCAAAAGGCAAAAAGGCCCGTCGTAATGTTGGGTTGCTGCATGCCTACTAAATTTCATACGTATTAAGCTTTCAAGCCAAGCTTGAACAAGTCACTACTTTGCGCTACTCAACTTGTTTGTAGCGTTTGACAATGCAATTGAAAATCTGTTGGGGAGTAAGCTGAGCTTGAGGTTAGCCTAGTGGTTATGGAAAACAAAAATTGATATTGAATACTAGATTGTATGAGCTTTGGTCCTGTGGCAAGTGATGCAACCTCTCGGGGTCAGCCAACCCGAGTTCGATCTGCGGGTCCGACTCCCTATTTCTGTTGATCCCAAAAAAAAGAAAGAAAAGAATACTAGATTGTACCGACAAGAATGCTCGAGTGGAGTTTTAACCTAAAATGCAACCTTGAATGTCATTGCACCAGGCAAGTATTGATTAGAATTTTCCTGTGTGACTTGTTTTATTACATAAATGACTGAAACTTGCAAAAAAAAAGATAAAGAATAGAATAAAAATAGAAATGAAAACAAATGTTTGGAAGTGGGAGTAAGTCTTGAGACAAAGTGATCATGTATGTATGATTTTTATTTGCATATTTTGGTATTAAATAACAAAAAATGAAAACAAATGTTTGGCATTGGGAGCAAGTCTTGAGACATAGTGATCAAGTATTTCGATGAAACAAAGGCCATTTAGATGCATTTTTTGGCATTGGAAATGAAAACAAATGTATGGCATTGGGAGCAAGTCTTGAGACAAAGTGATCAAGTGTATGATTTTTGTTTGCATTTTTTTTTGTATTAAATAACAAAAAAATGAGTGAAGAAGTTGAACTATTCTTTTGTTACTATTATTATCATCATCATCCTCATCATCTTCATCATCTTTATCATCAGCGGATTGAAGGATAAGACACTTGAAGGGATTAACGTAAAGGCGGTGGTTACTTGTGGGGATGCCATTGAAGATGGGGAGAGGGAATTGACTGGTTGGAAGCTGCAGTGCTGGTGCTTGCAGCATCAACTGGAGCAATTGCAGTGGTGGCAGTTTTGTTAAACCTTTGCGGCGCAAGGCAAATGTGATTGAGTGTTGTGGTAGGGAGAGTGAACGAACATGAAGATAGCTACTGGTTATGGATTTTGTTTGTCCTACTACAATTATGTTTCAATTTTGGCATATCCTGTATTTTCATGTGGCTTTGTTTTTAAGCCTTTAAATGGGGATTTAACAAAAGATCGTTGTTGTTTGCAAGTCCTCTGGGAAACTTATTTTGTTTGTGTAAGCCTAATCATTCTGAATATCCTCCAGTAGCCCCCTTGAAAAGGGATACACACTAATTTTGGTCAAATAACTCACACCGTAGAAATGGGATTCTTTGGTCTTTGCATTTGTGGTAAATTTTTTATGGTTTTCACCTCCCTTTATGAATTATTTGACCTCTTTGATGTTAGGCGTGTGGAGCCGGGTTATTTTGTCGGCCCGACCCATGACCTGTCCCGTCTTAGAAGCATTGCGGTTTAAAATGGATTTTTTGGCCCGTTTTCTATTTTTGACCCACTTGTGAGTCTTTATATTTGTTATTTCAGTTATGGTTTGATATTCTTGTATTTTTTACCGTCTCTTATCATAGTGAAAGCTGCCGCAACTATGTTGACGTAACTCTAGTTTTGGGTGAACCACGTAAGTCGTGTTTTCATGTGTGTGATTGCTTGATTCTTGTTGGTTGTTTTCGTTCTCTGCCATAACATTTGATTGATTGATTGCAGTTGTCTGATACATCACAAACATGCTGTGGAGTTTGGATGATCAGTTAATAGATCAGGCAGGGAACTGATACAAAAAGATTATCTTGATCATTTTTTTTGGGTTTGGTATTGCTGTAGTGAGCAAGTAGGGGTACTTGTGAGTTGTGCGAAAGAAGGCTGAAAGAACTTGCACGCCATTCATATATCCAACCAAGTTTCTCAACATATCCTCACACTCACAGTAATCATACTTGAATCAACCCATTTGACCAAAACACATTTTCGACATGTATAAAATGATGATGCGCAATGTATTATTATCAGCAGGTTTGTTTGGGACTTGAGCTCTTCTTTGTCCATTTAGTTCTAAGAATGGCGGTGCCTCTTTTCATCCTGTTCTTCTCTTGACCAACTACAATAAAAACAAAATCTAGTCCCAACTAGTAATCATTTGCTGGTAGCTGCCTCTTTATTCACCCCCGTCCCATCCAAAGGTATTCGTCTAGCCTTTGTATAACTATGCAAGCTTGCAAATTTATAATTACTGAGGTACATGGAAACAGTTTCTAGTCATTGCAGACAAATGTTCTTTAATATACTGCTGATGAGATAAATGATATTTGCTTAAAATGTTACTGATCTCATGCCCTAGAGTCATTGAACCTGTATTCATATGAGGATATTAGGTTCGTAGCCTCCTCATGGAAAATCAAAGCATAAAGCTTTGGAAGCGTCTTCGCTGTCAGGATAAAGGTGTGCCTGAGATTGATTTCCTGCAGGCCTGAGGTGCTGTAGGTGCTGGTGGATGTTGCAATTAAGATAGAGAAGTTTATGGGAAATTGGGAAATGTCTTTAGTAAAAAGGATCTTTGGGTACCAAGTGTTTGGCATTGAAGATTGACCATCATAGATATCTATTGCCCAACTGTTCAATCAAGCGTGTGCCTCTGACAAGTGACAACTAATTTTAGGGTTTGCTAAATTTTCTTGCTATGCTTGTGGTGAGGTCAGTTGCCTTGATTCTATTTAAATGAAACCAATTCCTGTTGGGATGCACTGTTTGAAAGTTTGAGACAAATTATGGTCCGACATTTTACTCTTTTTAATACTTTTCTAGAGTTGTACTGATATTATTATTTTTGCTCAGCATTATATACTTTACCTGGGCTAAATTTTGTTTTACTGCTATCTTCACATTGTTGGACCTTTATAGATGTTCTATTATTAAGTCTCAGTCTAGAAAATTCATTTAATTGAATGGCCAACCTAGTGGGTGAGGGATGGTGCTAGGTGTTGGTAACTGTTATTTTTCATAGAATGCAATATTACTTTGATTGACGACTTCTGCTCGTATATAGCATGTCCACGTATGGATGTCATATTGACTCGCTCTGGCCTTTTCGCTCAATTGGTGTTTGTCATCGGCAATTCGATTCTTTGCTCTCATCCCTCATGTCCATTGTCCACTTTTTAATCTTATGCAAACTTGTAGGTTTGCTTTTAAACTGTATGACACTTGAAACATAACGATTGTGTCTTTCTTCTTCTTCTTCTTCTTGCATGTTTTGTTGTATGTGGAACTCGAACCAGATAAGGTACAAGAAAACGAGGTCAGCTTAATTTCGATCCTGTTATTCAAGTGGTGATTGTCTTGTGGATGTTTTGGCTTCTTGTTCAGGTTGAAAGAGAGCTTATTACTGAGAGAACGATGCACCAATTACTCCATAAGAGCGGCGGTTAAGGTCTTTCTTCCAACGATTTACAGCCCTTATCGGTGTTGACAATCCTCACTCATGTAAGTTTCAAGTGACTTCAAAGACATGAAGTTCCTGATAGTCCATTATTTCTTGTCTTCTTGAACTGATATATGCCTTTCACAATACCCTCTACTATTTTTGGAAGTCTTCTTGAATTAGAGTTGATATTGCATTTCGGCTGTTTTGTTCTTTATCTTTATTCTGTTATCCTCGCACTTGCCGTGATCCGAGTTTGTTCTGCTGTTGACATTTTCTTTTTATGCTCATTTTGTTTGGACGGGAGAACTATTTTTTGATGTTTGGTATGACAAGTCAACAAAAATTATTTTCTAAGTGCGCAAAAAATAAATTAATTTTGGTAGAAAATAATTTCCAATTTTCTTAGGCGGAAAACAAATTGATTAGGCTCTGTTTGTTTTGATGTATAATATTTTACAATAAAAAATAGTGTAAAGTTATTTTACAAGAATTAATTTTTTTATATGATTTTTTGGTTTTGGGTGATACTTGAAAAAATATTTTTTTAGACAAAAATTAATTTTTCGAATCAAAATATGCTACTAACACTACGACCACTATTACCGTTGCCGTCACCATCACAACCACCACTACTACCACTACCATCGCAAACTCCACCACTATCGCTGCCACCTTCACCATTGTTACTATAGCCGTTGGTTGTCGCCAATGCCATCATTGTCTCTATAATTGTTGTTACTGTCACTTCTGTTACCATATCCTCTATTACCACCACCACTATTAGCATCACCATCGATGTCACTACTACCACTTCTATTACTATTGCCTCAAGTGCCATCATCTCCATCACTACCACCAATGCCATCATTATTATTGCTCTTGACACATAAAGTAGTTTAAACTTTTTTAATTTTTTTTATGTAAAAGAATTTTATTCTTTTGGCATAAAATATTTTATGTTATTTTTATTAACTAAGTATGAACAAATATATAAATATTTTACATCAAAACAATGAAACGGGAATAAAAAAAAGTTCTATTGAAACAAATGGGGCAGTGCTTTTTGAACTTTCTTGTTATATGTTAATAGGGGTGTAAAATTAACTTGGACTATGAACGGCCTAAGATTCGTTACTGTGCGGACCCGCTATGCCAGAAGTCCAAACTCGCACATATATTTTTCAGGGCTAGGCCTAATTTTCTGAACTTGTGGGTTGGCCCTGCTCAAAATTCAACCCTGAGCCCGTGGGCCGAATCAGCTCGAGTTCGAGCCTCGGCTTGTTTGGCTCGAGCTTCTATTATATTTAATTATTTATATATTATAATAAACTTAATGTATTTATTGTAATATAAGTTAACATAATTTATAAACTAATATTATAAGTTATAATTTAACTTAATAATTTATTATATATATTAGTTCATAATGTAATTTTTAAACTAATATTAATACATGACAAGTAAAATAATTTATAAATTTATAATAAACTTATAATAATATAAATTTATAAACTAATAAATTAATAAAGTATAAATTTATAATAAAATAATAAATTAATAATAAACTATAAATTTATAATCAAATAATTAATAAAATATAAACTTATAATAAACTAATAACTAGTAATAAACCATAAGAATATAAACTGATCAATTAATATTAGACTATAAACTTATAAACTAAGTAATTAAAAAATTAATAAAATTATAAATTTATAATAAACTAATCAATTAATAAATAAATTTATAATAAATTATAAAGTATAAATGTAATAATTTATAGTCTTAAACAACAAGTCAACAATTTAAAAAATAAAACAAAATAAAACTAAAAAATAAAAAAATAATAAAAAATTAAAATTCATAAAAAAGAACTGCAAAAAGCTCGGCCTATGATCTAACTCCGAGGTTCGAGTTCGAGTAGTGTACTAAGTTTAAGTCTTATACCCATTTGAACCTAAACTAATTCTTTTACTCAAAAAAGTTCGATTCGACTCAAATTTTTAGCATGAACCTACTAAACTAAAGTTGAAATTCATCCATTCAAACTACGTCCAAAATTATACAACTATATGTTAATGGTAGGATGGAATATTCATTCCTAATGATTAGCCAATCCTAGCGGCATGCATGGAGTGAATCACCTCAGCCCGCTCAGCTATGATTGATTTAATGGACTAACAGACATTGGACCTGGCTCACCTTATTAGATTATTAAATCTGCATATGGAGGAGTAATAATATGATATTTATGGAATTATTTATTTTAATTCTTTTTTGGGGTTATTTATTCTCTTTTAAAGATTATTTTTTTTCTTTTTATCCAAATATCAAAAGTAATTATTAAACTCTTATTTTATATTTTAGTTTACTTTAACTAAATATAATATAAATAATAAAATAATATATATAATTTTATTCACTATTTTATAGTATTAAAAAATGTGAGACATGTATTATTTATTTTTGTTATTTTATCCAGTGCATCAAACACAGATAAACATGGCAAGATTTTAGAGTTTGTTTGGCAATTGGTTTAAATTTGTTTTTTTAAAAAGAAAAAAGAAAACCAAAAAAAGGATTAAAGAAATTTGAACGTAATAGGTAATGATTGGAAGGATTAGTGGTAATGCTAAATAATCTTGTAAACCCAAAAAAGACCGTGAATACACTAAAATATAAAAACAATACGAACCAATTTTCATAATGTGTATATGTTCAAATAGTAATAATTCATGACCTAAAGTTTATTTATACAAGAAAGGGATAGATATTTTCACTTTTCTAGAAGCATGTATGCTCTACTAAGTAGTTTATAGATTGTAAATTATAATAAAAATTATAAAAATTTGATAAAAATTATAAATATTTGATAAAAATTATAGTTTATAACTTAAATAAAAAAAATAATTATAATTTTTAGTAAAAATTGTAAGTATTTAAAAAAATATAACTTATAATTAAAATTAATAACGAGAAGTTGAAAACTACCGACAATAGTTTTTTTAAACATGACTATCCTTTTAAAGGGAAAAAATAAGAGAACAATTTCTTCAATTTCAATGGTAGTTCTTAAAAGGAGTTTCGCAGATTGACTATGGCCACCTTTCAATGGTGGTTCTTAAAAAATATAACTTATACGTTTTTTTAGTCACGAGGAATACTCTTGATAATCGATCTTTTTTTAAAGTCAATATTGCAAATTAAAGAAATATCTCAGTGACAATTGAATTTTAAATAATTTTTTTAAGAAAATGTCTCAGTGACAATCGAATTCTAAATAATTTTTTTTAACATGACTCGTCAACTTAAGTGTACTTATGTCATCGTAATGATTCTCTTCCTTATATTCTTCGTTCCATAGGAGCATTTATGACCAAACTATATATATTTTTAATTGTAATGATTCTCTTCCTGTTATTCTTCGTCCCATTGGAGCATTTATGACCAAACTATATATATTTTTAATTTTATACGCAATAATTTATATTTGAAATTCCCTTCTCGTCATTCATCTACCTCTTTGCCTCTCCCATGGGTTAGGATCACAGCCCATCCTTCTTCACACACACACACCCTCTCCCCCGACCTCCCTCATATGATGGGTTAGGGACGATAGGGTTATGAAATTTTAGTCTTTTTATTACTTTAATATTTTTAGTTAATTTTATTTAATTAATTGATAAAATAATAAAATATTATTTTTAGTTAACATAGTTTCCTTTACAAATCTCACAAGAAAAGTTAGTGTGATTTTAAAATTTTAAAATTTTCAAATGTGATCCTTGAATTTTTAATTAACCTCAATAAAAATCAATGTAATTTACCCTTGTTATTAATATTTTAAAAAATATTAATAAAAGTTCATGAGACATATTGCATAACAAATAAAATGTACATTGATAATTATAAAAAGAATTTGATACGTGTAAAAGTAACCATTTGTACATTTTTTTAGCAAATTTGAATATTTAATACTATAACTATTTAAAGAAAACAAATATTTGAAAATTACTATTATAACCCTAACAAATAGATTGTCATTACGTCCCAAACTTTGGTCGGTAAAACGTGGCATGCCCACTACCAAGCTTCTAAAAAGGCAGAACCTACTACAATTCATGGCTGTAAATGATATTTAGTATTGTTAAAATTAATAATTTATAAATTATAATTTTATAATAAAAATTATAAGTATTTAATAAAAATTATAATTTGTACTTGAAATAAAAAAAATAATTATAATTTGTAGTAAAAATTATAATTATTTAAAAAAATTATAACTGATAACTAAAATTAATAATAAAAAATTAAAGAATTAAAAAAATTAAAAAATAGTAACACTAATTTTGCTAAACACTCTGAAAGCTTTTGAAAGTAGGAAAATTATTAGATAATTTCAAAGTGAGAGCCCATTCTACATAATTATTTATTTATTTATTTTTATTTTTAATAAAAACATTTATTATCTAATTAAATTATTACATAGATTGCCGTCACGTACCAAACATTGGTCCAGTAATACGTGGCACTCGGCACACCCACTACAAAACTCCTAGAAAGGAGTAACCTTGTACAAAACGGGACCAGAGTTTGTGCTTAGCACCAATGCACAGCATAGTGTGCTATGCAGGATATATATTTTAATTTTTAAATATATTTTATAATTAAATTTATTTTTTACGTAAAATTTGTTGAGTTTGTTATTTATGTAAAAAATAAGTTTTTTTCAATACTAGTATCTAAGTAATCGGTTAACATCACTATCTACAAATAATTAAATAGTAATTATAAATTTTTAAAAAGTATATTTAAATAAATATTAACCGATCACATAGATATGACGTTGAATAAATTTTATTTTATTTATATAAATAATAAAATCGATGAATTCTACATAATAAACGATTCTAATCATAAATATATATTCAAAACTTAAAATATTTAATTCATTCAACCTACTGTACTGTGCATTAATGCACAACACAGCGTCGATTTCTACAAAACGTGGCACGCCCACTACCAAACTTCTAAAAAGCAATAACCTAGTACAGTCCAAGAGCCTTGGAGTTAAAAATCAGAAAAATTATTAGGTAATTTCGAAATAGTGGCCTCATTTGTAACAATTACTAATTTATTTATTTTATTTTATTTATTTTTATTTTTAATAATTTATTTTTATTATCTAGTTAAATTATTACACTTTTTAATTTTTTACATCGAGATGAGTTAAAAAATAAAAATATTTAATCAAAATTTAAAAAAATAAAATAAAAATAAACTAAAATAAGTCAATATGTCAAATTTTATATTATTTCTTTTTTGTTTTTAAGGAACTTTTTCATCTCGGTCAATTTTTTTTAGTTTATCTTATCAAAATAGTTCAAAAAAATAAAAATTTTAGATAAAATATGAAAATTTTCTAAATAAAACAAAAATTAAATAAAATTAACAAAATTTAGCCCAAATAAAGCCAATACTATGTAACTTATATTATGTAGTACTTTTGACAAATTAATAATTATAAATTATATTATATGTGTCACTTCTTATTTCTCAATTATCAAATTAAAATGTGTTATAAAATTTTTATTATAAAATTTATAATCATGAAATTAAATGAGAATAATAAGCCTATAATTGGATTAAAAAGTTAGGTGGCCTTTTTTAGAGATTTTTTTTTGTTTTTTTATATTTTGTTTTAATTTTTTTATTTTTTAAATTTGTTGTGATGTTTAAAATTTTTTTACTAAAGACGAAAAATGGAAAAGAAAGCCAAAATTGACACTTGTTACCATGGAAACTGAGTGATTACTCTAGAAACCACGAGGGATATTCCGGTTAATGCGTGTGCCACGTCACCCCAAACCTCGTGTGTGGACAAACGAGAACCCACGTGACCCATTAATTTTTTGGGCCCAAACCCGATGACGTGGAACAAAAATATCCACCAATTCATTTCCCCTTCTTCATGCTCTAATATGTATCTCTCTCTCTCTCTCTCTCTCTATATATATATATATATATATATATATATCTCCCTCGCCTAACCTTAGCTCAGGAAACATCTCATCGGCGATTTATTACTCTCTATCTATCAAGCCCTTGTTTCGTTTTCGTTTTCGTTTTCGTTTTCGATTCCGTCGTAGAAACCAAATGGCAACTTCCTCGGCGGTGCAGTCCATTCTGGCGAGTCCGGCGGCGTGTTTCGCGAAGAGGTCGGCGTCGAATCGGCTGGTTCCTCGCAGCTACTCGCCACGTCCGCAGAGGAATGCTACCATGCAAGTGCGGTGCATGGCCGAGGCATGTCGCTCGCTTCCTTTGAACCGTAGATTACGTGAGATTTTCCCATGTGGCTAGTTTAGGGTATGATAAATTCATAACCACCCTTTGATCATCTGACTTGCAGGATGGACAGAAGGAGGAACCCCAGCCGATCTCTCCTCCAAAGCCCAAGGTAGTATAGAGATTTTATTTTATTTTTATAGAGCAAAAAAAAATAGACAAACAAACAAACGAAACTACTAAGTAGAGTACTGAGTGACCAAGACATCATTCTAAATCAGTTAGTGTAACCGATGGGAAAAGTGATTCACAAATGACATGTGGATTTATTTGTTTAATGCTCAAGTTGGCCATGTGATTTGGCTTTAGCGTGTGTTTGGATTAAATTTTTTTTTTTTAGTAATTTTTAAGTTTTTTGAATTATTTTTAAAATGAGTGTTAAATTATGTAAAAAAAACCTAATAAACCGAATCTGTTAGGTTTTTTTTTGATGACTTTTAAGCCAAAAAACTTCAAAAATAAATTATAAGTTTAGTTTGGTTCTCTAAAAATGTGTTTGATAGTATAGAGAAATGTTGTCAAATGCCGATCGGGACCAAAATTAATATACTAAATATTAAGTTTCACATACTAGTTTATGATTTTTTTTAAAAAATACTATTTTTTTCTTATTTTTTTGTTTATACTTTTATATTCCTATTCATGCTTCAAATATAACATTATAACATAAATAAAGAGTTGAAAAAATAATCAACGTTAATCCTTAAAATTTTAAAAATTATATTTATATTGCTTAGAATAATTAATTAAAATATTATTTTAGGTAAATATTTATATTATAATAAATTATTTATTGTTAAACAATATTGTGGTTAATGATACAAATCCCAATTTTATTGTGAAAAATAATATTTTGGTTGACAACTTAAACCAAAATGATACACACCGACCAACTTGTATAGTGAATACGAAAAAATACTCATCTATATTAATATATATGAAAAAAGTATTTATTTGGTTTTATGAAGTTGTGTAAATTTTTTTATATCAAAAATGTCTTTAGTTAGTTTTTTAATATAAAAATAACTTAATTTGGATTTATTTATTAATTTATTTATTATTTAATTTAAAAATTATAATTGCTTACAATTTTAAAATTAAATTATTTTATTATAAATTTTTTAATTTATTTTAATTTTTAAAAATACGTCTGCACACACATTCATTCATCTACTGCTAGTTTCAAAAGCAGCACTACTTTTGACTTCAACTGAACGTTGCAAGTGTTTTATCGTTCTATTTTAGCTCCTGTTTTCATTTTAAGCCATATTTTTTAATTTTTAAAAAAAATTAATTAATTTTTTTTATTTCTCAATTCAAGAAATTTTTTTTATACGTCTCAATCACTCTAATTGTTTTTTAATTAAACTTACTATGATACTCTTAATTAAAAAATTAATTCTCCTAAAAAATGTTAATATTTCAAATATTACAATTTTAAAAAAATAAAGGTATATTAAATATAAAAAATTATTTCAAATGTTTCAATTTTTTTTTTATTTGAAAAAAATAAACATCTCAATAACTAAAATTTTTAAACAAGCTTTTAAATTTCTTTTAAGTAAATATAGTGTAAATAAATATAATAAATCAGTGTCCAATCGCGGCTTGCAATCAAATATCTGTGAGACTGTTAACAATAATAAGATGGAAACCATTTTAGTTCAATTAGTATGTTTTTGGTATTATTTTTATTTTTATATAAAAATAAATAAAAATATATATTTTATTTATTATAAACAAAAAAAAACTGTTAACATTATCTAGCTAACGGTCCTATTATTCGATTTTAACCAAATATCAAACAATTTGCATAAAATAAACTACCTAAATCTCCCAAATTTAAAATAAACAATTTGACAGTTCAGTAATATTAACTTTATAAATTTCTCACTCATTCAGCCGTTCAAATTCTCTCAATTTTCTTTTCTTTTCTCCTTCCTTTTCTTTCATGTTGCACCTGTACTCTTATCAAAAAAAAGAAAAAAAAAGAAAAAAAAACTAACGCAATAATTTAATTTATCCATGACAGGTCAGCACCAAATTTTCTGATGTGTTAGCATTCAGTGGGCCCGCACCGGAGAGAATCAACGGCAGGCTGGCGATGATAGGCTTCGTGGCGGCGATAGCCGTGGAGCTATCCAAGGGCGAGGATGTGTTTGCCCAGATATCCAACGGTGGAATCCCGTGGTTTGTGGGGACCACCGTCGTGCTGTCCCTTGCATCTTTGGTCCCACTATTTAAAGGAGTGAGCGTGGAATCCAAGTCGGACGGGTTTATGAGTTCGGATGCGGAGCTCTGGAACGGGCGGTTTGCCATGCTGGGTTTGGTGGCTCTTGCTCTCACTGAGTATGTAATAGGTGGAGCCCTTGTGTAGTGTCCCACTTGGTTGGGTATTTCGGAGTTGGCATGCAGGGTTTGGTTCGGGGCTCTTCCCGGACTCTAGACCCGGTTTCTAAATGATGGGCATTCCTGCTTTGTACCGAAGGTGTATCATTTTTTTAAGTCGGAAGTGATACGAATATTTATAAAATATGTCACTGTGGCTTTTAATCGAACAAATTTCCAATGATATGATTGTACCAATTTACTCCTCATTTGTGATTATTTTTGTTTTTAGTAAATATTTTTTAAAAATAAAAAATATTTTTTCAATTAAAAGACTAAAAAAAGACAAAAATTAGTTAATTAATTATATTTTATACTGTATATTTTTGTCCTTAATAAATTTTAGTCTTTTAATTAAATGGCGTTACCTTTTCACGCTATAACAAAAAGGATTTATAATAACAAAAATATCATTGCAAATATACAATTGTCATTAAAAATAACTATTATAGGAAAAAAGAGTTTTTATTAAGAAAAACTTAATTTATAATTTTTTGTGACCTTCAAATATACTCTTGTTAGCAAGTCATACCATATATTAAAGTTTACCAAGAGCCTAATTAATGTCTATCACTTTCGTTTTATTCATCTAACTCTGGTGTTTTTAAATCAAACAAGATTCTAAGTTCTCATGTGAATTTTAAGCCAAATTATTATTATTTGACTTAAAATTATAAAAATAAATAAATAAGAAATTATTTGAGTCCAATTTTACTACACAAGCCAATTCTTAGAGTATATTATGTGTACTTTAGAAACTTTAGCATACAGATTCATAACTGAAAATATTACATAAATTTACAAAATTAACTATACAAATTCAAAAATTTAACCTTAATAATTCGCAATCATGACTCATATAATTCATAAATCACAAATTTTGATTTGACATTTTAAGTATTTGATAACGTTTTCTTTAAATATTCATAATTTAGATCACAAAATCTAAATTGAATATGAAATTATATAAAACTAAAAATTATATTTTTTCTCATAATAATATTTATTTAGTTTAAAATCACTTTAAGCTATAGGTTATTGCTTTATTGCTTATTTGGCTTAAAATTACTTTAGATCCTTTTTATTGATTCCTCCTAATTTACATTGATTTATTTTAAAGATTTCATTTTAAGTCATCGTCGTAGGTTGTCAAATGACGACCTCAAGGCGCTGTGGTTAACGAGTTGGAGAACTTAATTGCAAATCAGATTGTTCATGTCATTTTATGAGGGTTGGTCTTCTATTTTGAAATTCTAATGAAGGGTCTTTTATCCCGAAATAAGATTAAGAGTGTTGAGTGCTCTTTCTAGCTCATAGAGTCTACAAATAAAAAAGTACTTTTACAAAGAAGTAATCTAGCTCATAGAGTCTACAAATAAAAAAGTACTTTTACAAAGAAGTTTGTTACGATGAAAAGATCATTTTAATTATTTCAAAACTAGAAATTATGTATACAATGTGAAGAGACTAGATCAAGGATCAAGATATGTGGCACATCGATCTGGCTATGTGTCAATTTAGCTTGACGTCAAAGTGTAATAGTAGAATATAGAACTTTGGGTGCAACTAAAAGAATAAGAAACCTCTGTCATAGTTTGGCACAACAGGTCGAACTACTAAAAATTTTGCTGATTTGATTTGACGCACATTAATTGTGATTTTACATCATTCGTGATGGCATAAGATGCCACATTTAGTATGAATGCATAGTCTTGCAATTTAGGAAAATAGGAGCATAGGTCAAACTCAATTAGAGTATGATAGCTCATGAGAGAAATCTATAAATACATGAATTGGATAGAGATTGAATGAAGAGATGCTAGGAGAAGCTTGGGAAAACTCTGATTTTACCATCAGAGTATTTTTTTGGCCAATCGAATGGACAACACTGGCGGTGTTTTTCTCTTTATTAAAGTTAAATACAAGTTCAACAATTTCCTTACGAAAGACGCCAAGACCATCTACTTTTTTCCTTTTTCTATTCTTACATAAAGTAACACTCCAAAACAATTTGCAAGAGATGCCAAAACAATAAAACTCTTCTTTAATTGCGAAACTTCAAAATGATGCTATGAGAACAAAGTTTATTACTTGAAACTATCAGTAAGAGGTAAAAATAAGATAATATAATATTTTTTATATTTCTTTTCGTATAATCAATCGCAGTCACACATGCATATGGGATCCACGAATGCAATAGATCCCACTTACTTCTGTGGTTGTGATCGAATATAATAAAAATTTTATGTGTGATCCACAAATACTCATATGCAAGCTATAAGTACAATAAACTCTCCCATTGTGCCACAACCTCTGGCTCTAGGAAGTCAATTTTTTGAAGCTCCACAGGAGCCACCTCCTCTCCATATCTTATAGCCACCAAAGCCCTTGAATCACCTTCCAAATAAGCTTTCAAGAAGGCCACCATAATGCCTCCAACAAAACTCCTCATGGGCTCTCTAGACTTTCCATTTTTGCACAAGCAATAAGTAGACATCCCTCTAATTCCCTTAGTCTCATCATCCAACATATCAACATGCCCATAGTCCTTGGCAACAAAGTATGAAGCCGGGGCACGACACTCGTTGTAAAAGTCTTTGTGGTTAACTCCGGTTGGAGCGCACGCAGGGAACAAAAAGTTCTTTCTCACCTCTCCCAAACCCGAACCAATGACCAAAACTGCCATGTTAAGATCGAAGGAGTGGGGAACGTAAGTGAGTACTGGCGGCGGGGTCTGCTTCCCTTTGTCCATGCCATCGACGGGGTCTATGCCGATTAAGGCCGAGAATTTTAGGGAAGTGGTGACTACCCCTCCGAGAGCGAGTGCAAAAGCAGCCTTACCTCCTCGGCTATGGCCTGAGAGTGCAATCTTGCTAAAGTTTGGCTGGACTTGTGGTGGAAGTGCCCCGCGAAGACCTTTTGGGAACCAGTTTGTTATTTCAGCCGTGGACTTAATGTCACCGGTCGTGTCTGGTCCGGCCACGGAGTACAACTATTGCCAAACAAATTGAAATGCAAAATGAGCCAAACAGTAAACTACTATAATTAAGGAAGTGCTGGAAAAATTAATGCTACATGTGAGTATTATAAATGCTTGGATTGTCCACCAACATGAAGGTCTGCAACCAATCTTGTACATTATAATGTATATACAGGAGATTTTGTGTAAACTTTTGATGAATTGAACTGGGAAATATAATGATTTGCAAATGTTTGATGCTTTGAGATGGTATAGATTTGGGTCGAGTTCACGGGATGAGATCCTTTTAACATTCTTTTCCTTAAAACCCGTCAAATTTTTTATTTTTTGTAAGTCGGGAATGAACTCACAATGATGATCTGAACCGCTCGCTCAACCGGGCATGTAAAAATTCAATTTCATTGAATATCGATAACTAATAAATGAAACACGCTTTAGTTTACAGTCCCAAACGAGGCCTATGTATGACTATTTTAATCCAGTCCCATATTTTTTTTGGGGACAAAATTAAAGACTTATCTAGTCCAATACAATCCCATGTCGTGTGGTATCTAGAGGACAAGACAAAGAACTTGTGTTTGGTTTAACTTTTTTTTATTTTATAATTTTTTTTATAAAAATTGATATAGAAAGATATAAAAAAAACTAATTGATTATAATAGAAAACTAAATAAGTGAGTTTTTAAAGAGATTTTTAAACAATTTTTTTTTAAAAACAATAAATCCAAAAGCATTTATGATGACAATTATGCCCTCTGTATGAGTGCCCGAATTTCCATTAAATAAATCTTACTACCTACAAAAATTTATTTAGAAACATAATTATATGCTCATTACCTTATTTTTCATACAAAATTTTAACTAAAGAGTGATATATATAATTTTATAAATCAACATTTCTTCATATATTTGAACATCGACTATATAGATGAGAGAACTATAAAATTAATAGAAAATTCAGGATCCACAATTAATTAGCCCAAAATTTTCTTTTTTTAATAAATATAGATCAAACAAAAATTTTTTTTTTATAAAAGTGAATAAAAATAAAATGTTTTATACACAGTGTTAACTTCTAGGTAATTATGTAATCTTGATGGCCTAAAAAGTCAAAAATATTTGCCAAAAAAGACCCACAAAAATTTAAGAGTAAACTTGTTATTTCATGCTTAATCTCATATTCCCTCTAATCTATTACTCAATTTTCCGCCCTCATCACCAGACTAATTTACCCTTAATTATTTATGGTACATGAAGTCCAATCCAATAAAATAGTCAAGAATCACAATTAAATATAAGACAAAAAGATATTTCAAACTGATAAATCTATTTCAATGATTAGGCTTCGTTTGCAAGCGGGTTAAAGTCGAACTCTCTTCCTCTTTTAACTTAAAAGTTAAAAAAATTAAAAAATTTCTTTTAGGAATTTACATATTTTTATGACCTAATTCGCAACTAGTTTAAAAGTTAATTTTTTTTTTATTTTTTTTTTATTTTTAGCTAAAAATTTTTAAATTTGGATTAAAATAGCTTGTTTAGTAATTTAATTTTTAAGCTAATTTTTTAAGTTGGTTGTTTGGATAAAAAAATTAACTTTTTTACTTTTGTTTAAAGTGGATAATTTTACTCTTCTATATATTTGATGTTAACGATTATATATAGTTGGTAGTGGTAGTAAATAAGTTATGAATAAGGGGTATTATCATATTTTAAAAGTGCTTGAAATTTGAAAAAAATATTATGAAAATTTATGTTTTAATTTAACTTTTTAATTTTTTTATATTTTAGATTTTTATCAAATAGGAACCTTAGCTTTTTGGCTTTTTTTAGCCAAAATGATAAAGAAACCAAAGTCATCTTTAGACTTTTAGCCATTTTGTTTTTTTACATAAAATAGTTTTATATATTTTTTAAAAATAGCATAACTTTTATTACATACATTCGTTTTTTTATAAATATTATATTTTTAAAATTTACTCGTCAAAATTTATTGAACAAGATTCATATTAATTATAAAATTATGTAAAAATAAATTTAAAAAATAATAACAATTTAAGTCAAGCTTTTTGCCTTTTAGCTTGACTCAAAGTAACTTTAAATTAAATTTTTTAATTTATTGTCTTTTGACTAAAATTACTCTAATTGCTCACCAAACAAATTTTTTATTTAATTTGATTTTAAATAATTTTAAATAAAAAACTTAACTTAAAATTAAATTACCAAACGAAACCTAACTCTTTTGCATCAAACATCTAATAGTCTAATTCAATGATTGAATCTTTAGCATCAAACATCCCCCAATATTTCATTAGCAGGACAAAAATCACAACTGATTGTGGTGTGAAAACAAGAAGAGTAGGGTGCTATAATGCAGACATGAGTGTTGTGACATCCACCAATAATTAGACTTAGCATGTCTTTGGCTTAATTTTAAGTTAAGTTTTTTAGCTTTTTTTTTATTAAAAAAAAGTCACTTGATTTGAGTTAACGAAAAAAAATTAAGTTTTTTTAATTTTTTTTTTTACAAAAAAATTATAATTTGACATCTACCTTTTTATTAAAAAAATCAAAAAATTTAAAAATTACTATAAAAAAAAAAAACTAACCAAGCACAGGTTTATACCTTCCATTGGCACAATGCAACAAGTGAGACCTCATTAGTTTTGTCTGCTACCAATCAATCTGGGATAATTGTTCATTACTTTTAGACTATTATATGATAATTTAATATGGTATTTTCACTCACTATCGCGTAGTGGTACAAATGAACCAAACAGTTCAAGAACAATTCGAACTCGACTTGATTTAAGTTCGTTTGAATTCAATTCATTTAATAAATATATTATTTATGAATACAAAATTAAATTTATTTATTAAACGAGTCTGACTTGTATAAACTCAACTCGGCTCGTATAAACTCGTAAATAATTTATTTAGTAACTTGGTTTGACTCGTTAGAAGCTTTAACAGTGTAGCTTAAAAATAAAAAATCGTACTAATATTTCTAAGAGTGCAGCTTAAAAGTAAAAAGTAATAGCGTATTTGATATTTAAATATAAAATTATTTTAAAAAAATTATCTCAAATACTCTAATTTTTATTTTTTCCTTTTTATTAAAAAAATAAACATTTAAAAAATTAATTTTTTTTAACATCCCAAACACGTCCTTATTCTAATTCTATCTATCCTAATTTTACATTTGATGATGTTTTCATCAGTGTCTCTGGTGGTAGATAATTCATCAATATTGAAACTTGTTTAAAATTGCAAGAAAATAATTGTTAAAGAGGAAAAGTAGATGCAAGAGTTATAAACACTCTCTTCCCTTTTAGATTTGAGAGAAAATAAAAGAGAATAGAAATATTTGTCATAAAAATATATAATAATACATAAATATACTGTTTACTTATTTTTATAAATTAATATATCTCATTTTCTTTACAATTAAGAACTAACCAAACAAGAGAAAAAAAAAACACTTTTTTCCCTTTTCTTCCCCTTCTTTCTCTTTCACCTAATAGATTTAAGAAATCTTCAAAATTTTATAGAGAATTTTAAAATTTTGAAGTCAGGACCATCCATCCCTGTTCTCCCTCTCTTTGCCTCTGTTCTCTCTCCTCTCATATACGAAATGAGGGCGAGCCGTGAAAATAAGAGAAATGATTGTGTCAAGGTAAGAAAAAGACTAACCTGAGGAGCAATGACAATGAAGCCGTGGGAGGCGACGTGGCGGAGGAGCTGAGAGTAGAAAGAGTTGCAGAGAAGATAGCCATGGAGGAAGAGAAGCACCGGGAATTCTCCGGCTTCTGCCGGCGAGGCAATCAAGAGGGGCTTCGGAGGGGGAAGTACTACAGCTGGCGGCGGCGAAGTAGTGGCGCAGCACCCCTCTGGTTCAACATTTAAGAGCAAAGTTGTGAATTTTCCAACCTGAAAAACATTTGAAGTTGCAGTAGACAAGGCTGCAGGTGAAGAAGAATTAGACATGGTCTTCTTCTTCTTCTTCACCCTCTAGGTTTTGTTTATGTTTTTTTTTCTTGGTGATTGGGATAAGTTTAATTGTGAGGCCTTTATTGCCCCTCATTGTGAAAGCAAAATTTGGATTATGTTGACTATATTTTGTAAGGCCGTGTTTGGAGTTTCATTTTTTTCAAACAAAGTAAAATAAAAAGGGAAAGCAAATTACTTATTTATCTCTTTAATTGGAGAGATTATTCAGTATGGATAGAGAATACTGCGTCAACACACTGATATGATATATTTAACGAATACATGCGTGCGTGTTATATATTTCTTAATATAAAGTTATACTGTCGTTCAGTATATACTCAAATTTTTCCTTAATTTATAATATTATTTTTTAAAATTATAAATACATAATATGCATACATTAATTAGACGCACTAAAATTTGAGTCAACACAAAAATTTGCGCGAGATGCGCAATCGTAAACTCACCCACACATGAGCTTAGCTTATATTTTTACCATACAATACATCTTAACCAATCAAATCATAATATAATGTTTCTATATATAAGTTCAAAAGCTAACTACTTTCTAACTAATGTGAGACAAAATTCATATCTTTTATACAATAAAAAATGAGTTTGGCTCAACGGCCTCTAATTAAATTTTACACGTCTATCGACTACATTATTATTTTTCAAATACATTTTTAAAAAAAAAACATTTCTTTTACTACAAAAGCATTAAAAAAATTAAAACTCAATACAAGCCAAACTAGTTCTCACAAAATTAGCCACATGTCACTCACAAAATTGCGAGATCTATAGCTCTGTGAGTCTCACAACTTATGAGTAATCTGTAACTGAATATTTGTACACAGTTTTTTTAAATTTTTTTTTTTTAATTTTGGATTTCAACTCTCATTTTTTTCTGCAAGTGCTTCCAAACTCCACTGTCTACCAACTATTTTTCTGTCTTTTAGCTTCTTTTTAAAAAAATATATATTTTTGACTACAAAAGCATAATAAAGATAAAATTCTAATGGAAGCCGAACTGATTCTCACAAAATTAGCCACAAACCACTCACAAGACAATCACAGTCAAAAGACCAAACTGATTCTCAAAAAATTACCCACAGACTGTAAGACCTATAAATCTACAAGTTCCACAACTTATGACTTATGAGTAATATGTGGCAGAATTTGTGCAAACAATTTGTTCACTTATTTCTTTTTTCAATCTTGGACTCCAAGAATCTTTTTTTCAACAAGTGCTTCTAATTTTTACATGTTTATCGACTACAATATTATCTTTCAGATATTTTTAAAAGAAATATTTTTCTACTACCCAATACAAAAAAAAAATTAAAACCCAATACAACCCCAACCTAGTTCTCACAAAATTAGTCACAGATCGCTCGCAAAACGGCGAGACCTATAGCAACTTAATGAGTAATTTGTAAGTGAATATTTGTACACTTAAATAGTTTTCTTAATTTCTTTTGAATACTTTCTTTTTAAACAATTTTTTTTTTTTTTTTAACTATAAAAGAATAAAGAAGATAAAATTCTAATGCAAGCAAGCCGAACTGATTCTCACCAAATTACCCACAGATCATTCACAAGACTATCACAGTCAAAAACGTAATTCTTTTCGTATTTTCTGGCAACAAGAAATAGGAATTCAGCACTTATAATAACATAGATAAATCCACACGAACTCAAGCTAACAAACAAATAGTTCTGAACTCAAAGCCAACAAACAAAACACTTTAAAAAATAAAAAACCCAATGCATGCCAAATTGGTTCTGACAAAATTAAGTGCATCTATGGACTTAATATTTTTCATTTCTTTTTTTAATTTTGAATTTCAACTCTTTTTTTTTTTTTTTTACAAGTGCTTCCAGCTTCTACATGCCTACCAATTACTTTTTTGTCTTTTAGCTACCTTTTTTTTTTAAAAAAAAAGAAAATTTTGACTACAAAAGCATAAAAATAATAAATAAATAAATACCCAATGCTTGCCAAACGAAGCTAAATAGTGGGATGGGAATCTTTTATCCTTCAGGCCCCACTTAATTCCGTGGTGTTTATGGGTCTAGTAGGTGCAATGATTAGGCCTTAAGGACAGCCCAAAATCATTGCATGAGAGTGCTACTTGGGCTTGATCAAGCCCAACCCACATGACTTTAATTATAAAATAAGAAAATATTATTTTAATATTTTTAATTGATGCGTATAGAATGTGACAAATTAATTTTTATTGGGTTTTACAAAATTGTTGCAATATAAATTTTTTAGTAGAAGACTCGTACAAAAATTAGTGTGTGCGTTTTATTATTTTTTGTTATAAAAATAGTTATACTATTTCGATAATCATGATTTAAGATGATATATTTCATAATTTAAGATGATATTTTGTTTCTCAATAAAGTAAATATCTTAACATAAATTTAAGTATAATTAATTTTAACCAATCACTGGATGACATATGTTATTATTTAAGGGTGACTTAGTCTAAGGTCATATTTTAGCTATTTTTTTAGGTTTAAGTACTAAACTCTAAACTAATATTTCACTAGATTACATTTTCATATATTATATCTAAAATATCCCTGAAATGAGTCTAAACTTTTTCTATTGTGGTCGTTATACAAATTGATACCGTATATTTTAAATAATATGTGAACTTAAAATATGTAATTATGATAACTTTATATGCATTAAATATTTGAGTTATATATATAATTAAAATAAATGAATAGATATACATAAATATACACACGTTGTATAAGTTTCGTTTTGGTACTAGAATATATATAATGATTTATCTAGATTTTTTGGTTAGTAGTTACTTTCGTCAATATTGTATTTAAATATCATGGTGATTTACTATTTCATGCCACGTGTTATATAGTGTAATGATTTTGTATGATTATTGATTTAGTATTGTTTCGCTAATTTAGACAAAGATATGTGATGAATTTATTTCATTTCAAAAAAAGATTCAAAGATAATATATTTTTGCCGCCTATATTATATATAAATAATCATCCGATAATGTTGTTACAGTAAATAAAAATATGTTAATTTAACAGAAATGAGAATATTGTTGTAGAAAATGAGAATATCTTAGATCAATAAAAAATGAATGTTGGAGCAATAAATGAGAATATTATTGCCGTAAATGATAATTTTATTGCAGTAAATGAGAATGTGTTAGTTGAATAGAAAATAAAAATATTAGTGCAGTAAATCAAAATGTTATTGCACTAAATGAAAATATTGCTACAATAAATGAGAATGTTGTTGTAGTTATAATTTTATAACACTGATTTCGGCTACATTTTGAAAAGATGTGTTACAATTTCATATGTAATTTTCGCGGCAATATTTCATTCACTAAAAACACACATCTCTCTCACTTTTTTAAAAGAAAATATACTTGTTTTTCTATTGGCAAAATATGCTCTTATTATCTATCGCAAATTATCATTTGCTGCTAGTTAAAACATTATTATTTTATGCACGCAAAAACACTCATTTACTGTAACACAAATATTCTCATATAGACAATATACTAATTATTTATTCTCAATTTTTGCAATTCAATATTGTACATTTAGTTATGCGAAACGGGACAAACCAGACGATAATATTTACAGTCAATAATATTTTTGACAGGATCTTGTGAAAGAAGTAAGAAGGCGAAGAGAAAGTCTTCCAACCATGGCAATCTATAATATCATGATTTCTTTCAAGGATGATAGGTCAATTGTGCATTGTCCTATTTGATGTAGTAAAGACTAGGTTGATGATCTAAACCCATTCATGATTTGATGCCCATTGAATATTGATACTACAAAAAAAACATATGCGTTCATCTTTATACTACATTCAATGTAAAAGATATCGTGTGATAAATATATCATTCATGCACCAAAGACAATGGAGAATCAAAATTGGTAAATTCTCCAAATATGAAACAATGAGTTGGAATGAAAGGTTGTACCAAATCAGTTCCTTGATTATAAGTATATATGCATATGTATATATCTCATCTTTTTCAGTTTACCATAAATAAAACAAGAGTTAAATGGTCCAGTTTGGTAGATAATTTATAATTAAAAAAAAGACTTATTAAAATACAAGATAAGTGAATAGAATTTATTTCAAAATAAGTCATAAAAATAGAACCCTACAGTAATTGAAATACAAGATAAGTGAATAGAATTTATTTCAAAATAAGTCATAAAAATAGAATTCTACAGTAATTAACTCTTATTAAAGTTAATAATTCAAAATTTTGAAAAAACTAGATTAAAACTTTTAAACTCATATTGATAATGATGTTTTGCTATAATATAATAGATAGATAATTGTTACCCGTGCTATGCATGAATATTTTAACAACAAAACAAAATTTTAATTTTAATTTAGAGTATACGTTTAGTTTTAATTTTTTTAATTTAAATATTTTTATAAATAATTGAAAGGATAAATGCCTTTTATACCTTCGTACATTATCATCAACTCTCCCCACGAGCTACCATCTACTACATTTCTATTGATCAACATCTCCGCCCACCACAATTCAACACTTTTCGCCATCGTTTTTTTTCCACCATCACTTGTGATTATATTTACTAACTCTTTTATTTTTAAACGCCCCCAACCTCATGGTTGCCCAACTTCACTCTCATAAGACATTGTCGTCGGACCATTTACATCCACCGACATCTATCTTCACATTTGGCCACCATATGCATTTACATCTTTAACAATTCTTTTGAGGGACTCTCTTTAGATAGTAATTTTATATTTGGTAAATGTATTTTTTTACAAATAATAAACAAAATATATTTTCTTATTATTTTGAAGAAAAAATTAAAAATTAAAAATTAAAAACGTTACCAAAATGGGATCAAGTGTTTAAAACTGTAAAACTAAAAAAATTTAAATAATAGTTTTTACAACTTGAAGTTTTCAAAATAAATTTGTCCCTGTAAGTAAAAAAATTTAAATCACTTTTCACAAAAAATTAATTAACGATTAATAATAAACTAATTCTTAAATTAAAATTAATTATAACTATAAAATATTTAAATTATGTAATTCACCATTAATTTTATATAAAAAGATACTGTAAAGGCCCACGAGCTTCATCACAAGAAATTTTAAAAACAAAAAGATTGAATATAGTTCAAAAAATATAAATGGAATTCTTTAATTAAAATTAATTAAAATACCGTGATTTTAATGTATTCAAATTATTATATATTAAAAAAACATAATAATACCGTATTCGATACTTAAATTTTTTCATGTGTTACCTAAATTTAATAGAAAAATAATAGGCATTCTTTATAATAATTTTTTTTCCATTTTTTTTATAGTTATATCAATGAGAATCTCTTTTAAACAAATCTCATGAAAATCATTCCAAAAGGTGCAGCTTGGGCTTGATTAGGCCCACCTACGTGGGCTTTATGGACCAATGTTTTGGTCCGGTTCAATTCTCATGCCTACTTTGCAAATTAGTGCGGCCTAAGAAAGAAAAATGCAGGCTTGTATCTCCTAAAAAGTAAGTACTCAGTTCTCGAAGTACCATGTGATAAGTTCACGTAGTACTCTTATTCAATATAGTAACGATAAATTTTACGACAAAGATATAATAATTCATATTTGTTACGTAGTTAGAACGCAAAGAGTGATCTAAATAGCGCGAGTTGTGTGATCATTTATTAACTAAAAGTATCACGTGATATTTTTTACATAGTATTTAGAGAATACTTAATAATTTTACTCTCTTAAAACAATTCTAAATGTTTTCATTCATCTGTTCAACGTTTAATAATCAACTCCATGCGTGGATATTTATGATTCTATCTGTGTCGAGATTTAGCTTTTTTTTATGTGGGATTTTCTCCTATTTTCATAGAGACTTTTTTCTTCCTTACATGAAAGTTTTTCTCTCTTTTTTTTGAAGGTTTATCTTGCATTCGATGTTCTTCTTTGTTCGATTTTATATCGAATTTATAATATACTTGGGTCTCTTAACCTTTTCGGATTAAAAAAATAATCTCTTAATAATAATTTAATACTAATTTTATCTCGTAATTGTAATTTAAAAAGAATGGAGAAAGTGTAATAAAAGTGGCAAAATTAATAGCATGCATTGCGTGTGAATTGCTAGCGATTTGAGCATTTTTTTAATATTATTAGTCATTTTGTCTAATCATAATTACAAAAAAGATAAAGAGAGATCATATTTTTATTTTTTTTATTTACTTTTTTGTATATTTAGTCTAATATTACTAATTTTTTAGCGAGTTTGGCTTAGAGTGGCCATGAAAAAAAATTAAATTAATCGAAAAACAATAGTCTCATAATCATATTACATAATATTTTTAAAAAATATTATATTCCATCATGTAACTACCAATCTCCAACCAATTTGATTTTATCATTGAACTAAGTCCAATATTATTGCTATAAGAGATAGATAGAGGCTTTTCCAATTCTATAATATAAAAATTAAAGAGGAGCTTAACTTTTACTACATTGTATTAACTTTTAATTTTCACTAAATTATATAAATTTGTCACCCTTTGTTTTTTTTTTTTAAAAAAAATAATAATTAGTCACCCTCTATATTAGCATATTCACAAAATTGACAAATAAGACCAAATATGGATTTTTTTTTAAACAATGGGCATTAATGTTGGTTAATTATAACCTAATTAAATCAATCTATAATCAAATAAATTATTAGGATTTTGTTTTTACTGATTAGGATTCCAGAAAAATTATGTTTTTCACAAAATTGCATTGGCTCAAAGACTTAAACAAGAGCGAATAATTTTTCTACTCTTATTGACACGTATAATTTCTTATTCTTATTCACGTGTATTACTATGTATGTATGATTTAGGTAAATTGATTTATTTAAAGTTGATATCTATTTTTTTTTATTGAATAAAATTAAACATGCTTATTTATATATGTTTTGAAATTATTTTTCTCATTTTATGTTGATAGAAATTAGTGTTATAGTTCATACTTTAAAAATAAAAAAAAAAGTTTTGTTAGGGTATATGTTCACCACCCCTAGATTAAAAACCTGGATTCATCCCTACTAGAATGTGCACCCAATATAAATTATCCCTAATATTTCAGTATAGATTACAAATATAAAAAATATAAATAAATAAATAAAAAAGAAGAAGAAGAACAGTAGGCGGCAGTCCCAATTGCCAGTCTTGAATTCATTATATTTTATTTACTATTGCATGTTATTTGAAATTCAAATTATTTTAAATATATGTCAACAGCGTGTTTACGAACGATACTCTAAAAAGGAAAGCCTATGTTGAGCAATCGAAGAAATTTGTAGGTTCTTCAAACCCCATTTGTGTGTTAAAACTGAAAAAAAAGCCCTTTTCAGTCTAAAACAAGATCTAAGAGCATAATCGAAAAATAGTTCACAAAGAGAGGAGAGGAAAAGACTTTGTTCATCTTAAATAAAAAAATAAAATATATATATATATATATATATATTTGAGTGGCTCAAATTTATGTTAATGACCTAGTCTCCAGATCCAGAAATACCTAATTGTTGCAGTTAATTTTATGTCTGGAATTACTTTAAAAATTAATTATTAAAAAGCAAAAATCAAAAACATCAGAATAAAACAGTCAGCTCTTTAAACTGCTTTTGGCTAAACAAAAAGAAAAAATTAAAAATTACAAAAAAAAAAAAACACAATTTCAAAAAAAAAAAACTAAACTAAACTAAATATTATCCTAAAATGTTTGAGAAACATTTATCCTGTTTGATACCTAGTCATCTATCACACCCCAATGATAAATGGGAACTCAATTCCACTTTACTTTAATGATTAAAATATAACATAAAGTGTTTGATTCACTAAATCTACACACACACACACACAAAAAAATACCCCATAATTAAAGCTCTATAATTTAAAGCTCCAATACCAATTAAAGAGAGACTGTTAACCCCACCACATGAATATATTGAATCAACAAATCAAAGAGAATCAAGGGCATGTCTTCATCTCTTCTATTATTCTTTACTCAAAATGTGATTCTTTCCTTCTCTTTTTGACTGTGCCACTCCAGGATCCTGCTTTTCTTTCCTCAAACAGTAACTTCAAAGACTTTGGATCACATGGTTTTTCTTGCTTTCATTCACATTCCTTTACTTTTAGAATTGGGTTTCGCTACTATAATAGCACGAAGTTGTTGGGTTTAAAGGATAATTTTTACTTCTCATAATAGGTACCTGATTATTGATCAAAATCGATCTTTTCTGTATATAATTGCTTAGAATCCACCATTAAGTATTGATCCAGTAAAATTATTTGTTTTATTTACTTGTATGTTTTGCTTGTATTTGTGTAGAACCTTTGTTTGTTTGTTTGTTTGTTTGAATTAAGATAGTCTCTATCCCGGGTTTCGTCCCTGACCTTCTTTCGTTGTTTCTTCGTTTTAAAATAGTTTTCCTCTCGAGTTGTTGCCCAGTTTTTGATATGTTGGTTTAGAATCTCAAGTTCTGTCCCGATTGTTGGCTTAGGCCTCGTTGTTGGTTTAAGATAGTTTTCTCCCTTTTGAATTTTTTCTTACTTGTTAGTTTTGTACCTTCGACGCCGTTTAGGCTCGTTTTCCTGAACCTCCGTTCAGGTTCTTATTTTCAGGTCTTGTTTGGCTTTGAGCTATTTTCTTAACAGAGCACTGTTCCTTTTTTCTTTAAAATTTTAGGGTAAACCTTCTTATTGGAATTTTGTTGGTCTCACACTTAGTTTTCGTGTTGGTTCTTGGGTGTTGGGGTTTCTAGTAGTTGTGCTGCCAGTATGGGCTTAATAGGGGCATGTTTCTATTTCGGTGGTTATATTTGCTCGTGATCAGTTATTTTTGGTGTTTGAAGTGTTTGTTACCAGTTATTAGTGTTTTTTTTGAGAAGTATTCGATACCAATGATTCTGTTTTTGGGGTTATCGAATTTTGCTTTGGGTCTAAATTATTGAGTCAGAAGGTTCGCATATATTGCGTATTTGGGCTCGGTCAAAAATCAGGAGGCTTTACAAAATTTTAGAACACATAATAAAACAGTTTGAGATGGCCGAAAACGAGCTGAATTTGACAGTCTTAATGAGGACAATTACTGATATACAGAGAGCCGTTGAGCAGCAGACCCAGGATTAGGTGCATGTCAGGCACAGATCCGGGCAATTCAGACTTGTTTGCCAGTACTGAATGAACAGCATGACGACCCAACTAGTAACGAAAAAGACTTTTGGGATGACAATCAGGTACCCGATGGACCGCAAGTTGTTTTGTCACCACCACGGATCCCCCATCAGGTGATAGTTAAATAAGAAAACACTGTTCAGTTCAAAGAATCTGCATTAGCAGAGAAGATCCATTGGATGGAGAAAGTCCTTAGAAAGGCCAAGGGAATCGAGAAATATATGCTCGATGTAGGGGGACTCTGCCTGACAGTTGGTCCTCAACAACTGGAACACATGGGTGCGGCAGATATGCTGAACAGATATACCGGCTAGGATCCTCTGACTTCCCTAGATATATACAATTCACTTTGGCCTGTTTAGCATGATTCGGCAGTGGATTGGTTATAACATTTGATTTCTGAGCAGCGAACGACGGTGGATTGACCTTATTGTCGATAAGATCCTGGATCTTGTTGCGCAGCCTCATACACTTATTGGTAAAGTGTCCATGATCTTGGTGAAAGGCACAATACTGGAAAGCGTTATATCTTGGTGGTAGGGGATCGGGTATAAACATTGGGTTCAAAAGTTTAATTAGCCCCTTCTCACTAAGTCGATTAAGAGTTATGGACAAATATATATTCAGTATAGTAAAAACTCTCTTCGGCTTCTGTTGAAACTGCTAGTTATTACTAGGTTGTGGAGCGAAAGATGATGAATTTAATTGTTCGTAATCAGGGTTCAGCAAATTAACCTCGTTTGAATGGGAGACGAGGTTGGTAGCAGGGGTGGGTTGGCATTGGGTGTTAACAAGATATGCTCTTCTCAGTTTCTGACTCGTCTTTGATTTCTCAATATTCCTAGCCTGAATAGAATTTTCAATCTGAACACTTGCGTCGAACAGCTGCTCAAAGGTGGATAATGGTTGTATAATCAGATACCGCTTCAGCGGAGACTGCAGGTTCTTCTCCACGATTTTGACTTGCTCTTTTTCAGTTTGCTGGCTGGTCATCTTAGCCGCCCTTGCTGTCCAACGTATTAGGAAATCTACAAATAAGTCCTGACTCTCTTGGCGGGTTGTCTTAAACTTCCTGGTAGTTACGTTCAGTTGGACATTATAACTGTACTGGCTAACAAATGTTGTAGCTATATCTTTACAAGTTTTGGTCTTTGCTACATTGAGGAGAGAAATTATTTCTGAGCTGCCCCAGAAAGAGATCAGTGAAAGAGTTGGACCTTCAGCTGGTCATCAATTTCCATTGGCGATAGAATACTAACATACATTCGCAAATGAATTCTGGGATCTCCGACTCCGTTGAATTTTTTCATGTTAGGCATTTTAAATTTATCTAAGAGCTTGGCGTTTGAAAATAGGCAGAGTCCCCCAATTTTCAAAAATTAATTTTCAAAGTGTTAAAATATTTTTTACATATTTCTTAAATTTTTTTATTTTTTAAACAAAATTTTAAATTTCAGCACTATAGTATTTTCTGACGAATTCGCTGAAGACTTGTTTTTAAAAATAAATAAATGAGCTAAACTTGAACATATCAATTTTTTTTTTCTTCCTTGGCCTTAAATCTACCAGTACCAGTGTTGTTGCAACAGAAAAATCAAACTCTACTTTTAGACACATGTTTGATTAAAAAAATTTATAAGATAAATATTGTTTAAATTATTAATACGTCAAATTATGACGTATTTAATAGAGAAAATAAGGACCTATGAATAAAAAGCATTTGATATTTGACATTATTCAGCATAAAAATATTCTTAATCGCAAAATTAATACATCCACAATTGTTTGGCAAGCGATCTTAAGCCAAACTAAAAGCCAAAAAACACAGAACAAAAAATCTTATTGTCTGTAAACTTTAGTTCTAGTCCTTATTATTACTTTTTTGCCTTTTAGTTACCATTTATTCATTTCACCAACTTTCATAACTTTGTTAAAAGATTTTATATTTCTTGGCCAATATTTATTATTTATAAAAATTATATATTTAAAACACTCTCATCTAGATCCATAAAATAAAATTCATATTAAATATAAAA
>JAOTRH010215188.1:0-10736 GCA_034768845.1 Heliamphora exappendiculata | reverse complement strand
AAATCCATCGTGATATTCTCTTACTTCCACTCTGACACTGGCAACGACGGTAGCAATCTTGCTGGCCTCTAGTGCTCTGTCTTCACTTGCTAATAAGTTAGGTATCGAGAAACGAACTAAACTACATCTATCTTCATTCCCTTCCACCAAAACTGTCGACGCAAATCATAGTACATCTCAATGCCTCTTGGGTGCACTACAAGACGAGAATAGTAAAAATCACGTAGCACATCATCACGGCACCACTCTGGCACAAACACTCTCCCGGCCAATCTCATACTCTCATCTGGGTTCACACCCATCCCGTGGTGTCTATCCCACTGCTAACACGATCCCGTAACATCTGAACCTCCTAATCTATCTACTGAGCCTCTAACACACGAGCAACCAATAAAGGTCGTGAAACCACTGAAAACAAGGTTGCACCCTCCTCCATCTCCCAAAGACACAAATCAAACTCAATAACCTCTTGGAGCATGTCCAATTTTTGTATGGTAATAAAAGCTAACGAACCATGAGATCTCCTGCTAAGAGCATCGGCCACAACATTGGCCTTACTCGGGTGATACTAGAGATCAAAGTTATAGTGTTGGACGAAAAGTGCCAAGATCATTAAGTTGAATGCGATTTTTCGATAAAAAATTATTGGATGGGCAATAGCCGAAACAGGCTCCAAATTAAAATTTTTTGATGTCGAACGATCAAAATACAACATGTACTCCCAAAGTTAGATTCAAGATTTTACCTTTCAAAATTTGGTAGATTGATTTCGATTTCTGCAACAACCATAAATGTAAATCCTTCAAATTGAAGCCCCGATCAAGCCTTTTACTATATTCTCAATGCAAGTCATGAACGTAGAATGTGCTATAATTCTTCGTGAACTTAAACCTACTAAACTAATCATAATAGGGAATACGTGGAAACCCTAGTCACAAAAGACGACTGATGATTTATGTTTAGCACAACCGCATATATATAGGGCAATAGCAAGGACTTGTGGAGTAAATACGATTGGGATTTTAATGTAATTATGAAAACTCGCTTGCCCCTGAAGTAATTTCATAGAAACATAAATTACAATTCATAACACTAAAGAAATGTATTTGCATTCATAATCCTATAATCAAAATCGATTATTCGAACTCTTGTAATTAAAGGCTTAACTTATCTCCCCACGTTAAGATTTTTAATACCCGTTAATTAAATTTAATTACTAACAAATTAATTTAATCGGTTTCTTAAAATTTCTTAAACCATTCCACTTAACTTATTTTCCAGCCAAAAAATTAAATACACTGGCAGGATTTAGCCTGATCAAAACTTATAAGCTTCCTTAAGGGATATCGTCAATCCCGAACAATCGTGACGTGAATTCTGTCAATAATTAATATTCACCATATAATTAATACCGCTATCCAACTCACCGAGACTATTGATCCATAAAAGATCGCACCCCCTAATAAATTAAAACAACGAATATTAAATATACGCAAATAATAATTATTTCAGAATTAAGAGTATAAGTACTCATAATAACCTTGGGGTGTAAATTAATTTATATAATTAGTATAAAATTAATTACTCTAATGTGGTTCTGTTCAATACACACAAAGTATACTAATACAGAGAGTCGGAATAATAGACGACGATATTATCTGCTTCCTATAACCAGCACAGGCCAACTAAAATTATGTACTACAATCGTACCTATGATTTGTCTAATTCCATCCAAATTGTGAACAAATATTTATATTCTGTACAAACCTATAATCTGTTTTTCTGTGTGCAAGCGTACTCTACACACAAGATTAAATACTATACTAAATAAAGGACAGCTATACATAACATTAAAAAAATAATATTACATTCATTGCTCATTAAGATTGTCATAAAATGAAAAAATAATTTTATTAAAAATAAAATTAAATATAAAAACTAAATAAAATTCATAATTTTAGTTTACAACACTGACAATCTCCCACTTATACTCAAAATATGCTGCCACATATCAAACTTTCATGCCCTCTATATGACTATCAAAAGTCTTAGCCGGTAGGCTCTTTATAAAAGGATCTACAAGATTGTCCCCTGATGCAATCTTGGTCACAGCAACATCACCCCTCTATATAATTTCTCGTATTATGTGATACTTACGCTCAATGTATTTTTTTTTCTTGTGAATTCTTGGCTCCTTCAAGTTTACAACCACCCCGCTATTATCACAATAAAGTGAAATAACCGATTGAACTGAAGACACCACATCTAAATCAAACATGAAGTTCTTGAACCAAATGGACTCCTTGGCTGCTTCAAAAGCTGCCAACTACTCGACCTCCATGAAATCAATAATGGAGGACTGCTTGATACTCCTCTAACTTATAGCTCCACCTCCCAAGGTAAACACATATTCTGAGGTAGACTTATGAAAATATTTATCTGACTAAAAATCCAAATCTGTGTACCCCAAAGGTACTAGACTATTTGTCTGGTAACCAACATATAATCCCTAATCCTTTTTAGTTACATGATTATATTCTTTACCACATTCCAGTACTCCTGTCATGGATCAGACTGATATCTGCTAACCATGCCAACGGGAAAGCAGATGTCGGGTCTGGTACAAAATATAGCATACATTAGGTTTTCTACTACCGAAACATAAAGAACTGCCTTCATCTTCTCTATCTCATTAGGCGTCTTAGGACACTGATAATTGAATAGAGTGATTTCATGCCTAAAATGGAGAAAATCTTTCTTAGAATCCTGCATGCTAAAACGAGAAAGGATGTCATTGATATACCTTGCTTGTGATAGCCCAACATCTTTTATTTTTAATCTCGTAAAAACTTGATCCCAAGGATGTGACTGGTTTCTCCCAAGTCCTTTATATCGAACTGCCCATGTAACCATACTTTTACCAAAGATAACACCCCCACATTATTTTCAATGAGTAAGATATCATCTACATAAATTACTAGAAAGACCACCAGGCTTCTTGTACACACAGGACTAATCTGTACTTTGATCAAAATTATAAGACTTTATGTCTTGATCAAATCGAGTAATATAAGATCTCGATGCCCACTTAAGTCCATAAATAAATTTCTTAAGCTTGCACAATATGTGCTCCTGGCCTTTTGCTATGAAATCGTCTCGTTGTACCTTATAGATACACTCATTAAGACATCCATTAAGAAAAGTTGTCTTGACATTCATTTATCAAATTTCTTAATCGAAATGAGCTGCAATGGATAAGAGAATCCGAATAGACTTAAGTATGGCTACCGACGAAAAGGTTTCCTAATAATCGATCCCTTCTTTCTGAGTGAACCCTTTTGCAACAAGTCTAGTTTTGAAGGTTTCTACCTTCTCGTGAACTCTTCTCTTCCTCTTATAGATCTAGTTGCATTTGATGGATTTTATCCCTTCATGTGGTTCTATAAATTTTCAGACCTGATTAAATTACATAGATTCTATCTCTGAATTCATAGCCTTTTGCCAAATATCTGTATCTTTGTCCTAGAGTGCTTTATTATAGTTATAAGGTTCGATATACTGTTCTACTGAGATCCTGTCAAAAGACTCTTCAAAAAATATATACCGATCGAGTTAATGAACAATCCTCCCACAACGACGAGGTACTACCAGCGTCTGTGTACTAGCAATAGCGCGCTGTGCAGAATATGAACCCTGTGTACCATTACCCACGTGTTCATCTGGCATATTAATGGTAGCACCCTAATCTAGTTCGGGATCTACACCTGTCTCGATAATCCTTCCACTACGATGAGACAATAAAATATCAGTGACTTGTGGTACCTCTTTCGTTTTACTGGTCTTTTCTCTCAATTCTTCTAGAACAATTTTACTTTTGAGGCTGTGATCCATAATATAATTATCTTCCAAGAATCGAGTATTGATGCTAATAATGACCTTATAATCCTTAGGATTATAAAATAAACAATCATTCGTTCTCTTGGGATACCTAAGAAGAAAATAGATTTTTGTCCTCGATTCTAACTTACTTGTGTTCCCTTTTAGTACATGTACTGGACACTCCCAAATCTGAATATGTCTCAGACTATGCTTGCGCCCAGTCCACAATTCTGTGGGAGTTGAAGGTACTGACTTAGAAGGTACCAAGTTCAGAATATAAGCCGTTATCTCCAATGTAAGTCCCCAAAAAAATTGGGTAATTTCGAATAACTCATCATTGACCTTACCATCTCCAAAAAAGTTCTATTCTTTCTTTCTGCTACATCATTCTTCTGTGGAGTGGCCGGTGCAGTCAACTAGGATATAATCCCTTATGATGACAAGTAATCCCTAAACTCTCCAAAGAGATACTCGCCACCATGGTCAGATTGTAGTGACATGATACTTTTTCCCATATACTTTTCCACCTCTGCCTTGAATTTTTTAAATTTCTCAAAGTATTCAAACTTACGGTAAACCAGGTAAATGTATCCATACCTTGAGTAGTCGCTAATAAAACTAACGAAGTAATCAAAATCACCTCTAGCCCAGATAGTCATAGGACCATACAAATCAAAGTGAACCAGTTACAACGGCTCTTTAGCTCTATTGCCTTTGGCCAAAAAAGGCCTCTTGGTCATTTTACCCTCTAAGTAGAACTCACGGACTGAAAGTGCCTCCACTTTCAATGAACTCAAATGTCCATCTTCTACCAGTCTATTTATCATTTTTAGGTTAATATGACCTAAGCGTAAGTACCAAAAAAGCTTTTGGTTCATTAAAGAACAATCATTTCTCTTATATAGTAAATTAAAAGTATTATTCAATTTAGTCAGTTACAGTATAGGAGAGAGATTTTAGTAATAACATAAAGATCATCCACTAATGTACCATAACAGATAACCCCTTTATTATTCTTAATAACCACACAGTTATTAAAATAAACTAAATATCCGACTTCAACTAATTTAGAAACGAAAACTAAGATCCTTCTAATATAAGGTACATAAAGACAATCTTTCAATATTAAAATTCGATCGCTACTAAAACTGAGAATGACATCTCCCACTGCAACTAGTGTCACATTTGTATTATTATCCATATGCAAGTAAATCTTTCCATCATTAAGTTATCGGGTTTCTTGAAACCCCTGCAACGAATTGTAGACATGATTCGTGGCTCCTGTATCTACACACCAGGTACCGGTAGATAATACTGCTAAACATGTTTTCACAATCAGTGAATAGAAATTACCCTAATTGTTCAGCTTGCTGAGATAAACTGACAACCAAAGTTAATTTAGAAGAATACCATTTTACCGATCAAATCTTCAACTACGTTTTTTATTCCAAGTTGAAACTTTCGTCAAACCTTCTACTGTATTTTCTTATGCAATTCTTGAATGTAGTGTGTGTTACAATCTATTAAAAACTCGTACTGGCAGAACCTAGACATCGTTAGTCTTAAAAGACAAGTTATGAAACTGGTTCAGCCTACTCGCATATTTATAAGACAACAGCAGGGACTTGTGGAGTGATTATGAGTAATCTTCCAGTGAAACACAGACATCTATTAGCGGTTTCTGTAATTAGTAATTAAGCAAATCTCATAGCGGTATTTGTAATTATAAAAACTTTGCAGCGATTTCGGCAATTTTCACTAACACTGAATTATAGTTCACACCACTAAAAAACTATAATTGCACTCTGACACATTATCTCAAGATCTTCTTGTATTGAGCTCATGTTATTAACTGCTTATCATTTCTCCCCACGTTAAGATTCTCGATACCCGTCAATTAAATTTAATTACTGGTAATTTAATTTAATCAACATCTTGTAATTCCTTAAACCCTTTCACTTAACTTATTTGACTTCCAGATAATCAAATCCACCTATAGCGTTTGGTCTGGTCAAAACTTATAAACTTCCATAAGGGAGTATCGTCAATTCCGAATAATCGGGACGTGAATTTCATCAATAATTAATATTCACCATATAATTAATACAGCTATCTAATTCATCGGGACTATTGACTCATAAAATATCGTACCCTCTAATGAATCAAAATAACAACTATTAAACATATACAAATAATAATTATTTGCGAATTAAGAGTATAAGCACTCATAATAACCTTGGGGTATGAATTAATTTATATAGTCAGTATAAAATTAATTACCCCAGCATGGTCCTGTTCAATACACACAAAGTGTACTAGTACAGATAGTCAGAACAATAGACGACACTATTATATACTCCCCGTAACTAAGACAGGCCTACTAAAATTCTGTGCTACAGTCATACCAATGGTTTGTCCAATTTTATCTAAACTGTGAACAAAAACTTATATTTTGTAAGAAACTTATAATTTGATATTCTGTGTGCAAGTTGTACTCTACACACCAGATTAAATACTGTACAGAATAAAGGACAACCATGCATAACATTAAAGAAATGATATTGCATTCATTGTTCATTAGGAGTCTCATAAAATGAAAAAATAATTTTATTAAAAATAAAATTAAATACTAAAACCAAATAAAATTTATAATTTTTAGTATACAACCCTAACACATTGTCCTTCATAAACTCCATCCACTGTCTCTAGCGTAGATTCATGTCCTTCTAAGAAAATAAGTATTTCAAACTCTTATAATTCGAGAAAATCTCAAAATGTTCATTGTACAAATAGTGCCGCCATGCCTTCAAGGAAAAAACCACAGTTGCCAAGACGCACCCCAACCCATCATGCGACGCATCACAATATACTGTATAACCCAAACCTCATTTCGGAATAACCAATACTGGTGCACTTTTCATCCTTTTTTTTAGTTCTAGAAAAGCCAACTCACAAGACTCACTCCAAACAAACTTTACTCATTTTCGCGTAAGGTGAGTCATCGGCGCGGCGAGTCGAGAAAAATTCTTCACGAATCGTCGGTAATAGCCTGTCAAACCCAAAAAGCTATGAATCTCAAACACACTTTTCGAATGCTCCCAATTCATCACTGCGTCAGTCCTTGAAGAATCCACAGATACTTCATCCCTTGATACCACATGTTCAAAAAACTTCACCTTAGTCATCTAAAATTTACACTTCTCAAACTTCGCTTACAGTCGATGCTCCCTTAAAAGTTGCAGAGCAATACGTAGATGTTCTTTATGTATTTCTCTCGATGGTGAGAAAATAAGAATATCGTCCACAAAAATAACCACAAAACTGTCAAGATACGGGTGGAATATGTGGTTCATCAAGTCCATGAATGTTGCAGGAGCATTCATCAAATCGAACGGTCTAACCAAAAACTCGTAGTGACCATAACGAGTTTGGAAGGCGATCTTCGCTATATCCTCCTCTCAGATCCTCAACTAGTAACATCCCGATCTTAAATCAATCTTAGAAAAGCAACATGAACCCTTTAATTGATCAAATAAGTCATTAATCCTCAGCATAGGATACTTATTTTTTTACCATTACCTGATTCAACTTTCGATAGTCAATACACAATCTCAAGAACCCATCCTTTTTCTTGGCAAACAAGGTCGGAGCTCCCCACAGCGATGTACTCGGGTGTACAAATCCCTTACCAAGCAACTCCTGAAACTGTACCTTAAGCTCTCGCAACTCTACTGGTGCAAAATGATAGGACGACATCAAAATAGGGGAGGCTCCCAGAACAAGATTGATAGAAAACTTTGTCTCACAATTCAGCAGAAACTCAAAAAGATCATCAAAGAAGACATCTAGATAGTCACAAACCACAGGGGAAAACTCTCTTCGAACCCCAACAGTCTCATCCAACATGAGAGCAGAAAAGAGAAAACTAAGGTTTTCTCGATTGTGCACAACACCGGGTATGAGCACCGAACCATCGTCCCGATCACCCACAAAACAAAAACAATCACCCTCTAGTGTATAAATCGATACCCGCTATCGATCACAAATCGATAAAGGCACGATAGGTGGTCAACCAATCGATCCCTATGATGACATCAAATGTGGTCATGTCAAGAATGATAAAATCAAACTCTAAATAGCGGTCGGCGACCTCTAACTCACAAGATCTACAAACTCACCCCAACACTATGTTTCCATTGACCAGGGTCTCTACACACAACTTTCTACCCAACAAGTCTATCTCTAACTCCAAAGTAGATGTAAAAGTAGATGATATAAAAGAATGTGATGCTCTTGTGTTGATGTGAACACTGGCCCATGATCTTTACACTAAGAGACTACCTCTAATAACTGAGGTAGTCGCTGCAACATCAGGCACAACCAGTGCATTTGAGGAACTGGGATATGTAAGGACGTACACTCTGCCCTGCGGTTCCCTGGTCTGCCCACCATAGCTCTACACTGCGGGCTATCTCACAGACTGAATTGAGGCACCTCCTTTTATAACCCTAGAAGTCTGAGCTGCTAGCTGCTGCTGCCAATATTCCAGTCGTGTTAGGGTTGGTATACTGAAAATTATATTTTTGGTATTTAATTTTATTTTAATAAAATTAATTTTTTTCATTTTATGAGGATTTTTATGAGCAATGCATGTGTATTATTTATTTAATATTATGCATGGATATTTAATATTCTGTACAGTATTTAATCTGGTGTGTAGAATACGATTTACACACAAAAGATCAAATTTTAAGTTCTTGCAGAATATAAGTTTTATGTTCACTGTTTAGAAGAAATGAACATACCATTAGTACGACTGTAGTACAGAGTTTTAATAGGCCTGTTTTAGTTACGAAAAATGGATAATAGTGTCTTTTGTTATTCCGACTCTTTGTGCCAGTATTGTGTGTATTGAATAGGACAAATTGGGGTAATTAATTTTATACTGACTATATAAATTAATTCACACCTCAAGATTATTATGAATAGTACTTATACTCTTAATCTAGAAATAATTATTGATTTACGTGTATTTAATATTCATTATTTTGATTTATTAGATGGTGCGATCTCATATGAGTCTATATTTTCGGTGATTTGGATAGCTGTATTATTTATATAGTGAATATTAATTATTGACGGAATTCACGTCCTGAAAGATCGGGATTGACGATACCCCCTTACGGAAGCTTATAAGTTTTGACCAGGCCAAACTCTGCAGGTGGATTTGATTATCTGGCAATCAAATAAGTTAAGTGGAAGGTCTTAAGAAATTACAAAATGCCAATTAAATTAAATTGTCAATAATTAAATTTAATTTACAGGTATCGAGAATCTTAACATGGGGAGAAATAATAAGTATTTAATAACAGAAGCTCATTACAAGAAGGTCTTGAGATAATAGGTTAGAGTGCAATTATAGTTTTTTAGTGGTATGAATTGTAATACAGTATTTTACAAAAATTATAAAAACCGCTGCAAGGTTTTCATAATTACAAATACCGCTATGAGGTTTGTTAATTGTAGAAACCGTTGATAGATGTCTGTATTCCACTGGAAGTCTACTCATAATTACTCCACAGGTCCATGCTGTAGCCCTATAAATATGCGGGTAGGCTGAACCAGTTTCATAACTTGTCTTTCAAGACTAAAGCTGTCCAGGCCTTGATAGATTGTAGCCAACACTACATTCAAGAATTGCATAAGGGAATACAGTAGAAAGTCTGACGGGAGCTTCAACTCAGAATAAAAAATGTAGTTGAAGATTTGACTTGTAAAAAAATATTCTTTTAAATTAATTATGGTTACACAGATTTTAATTTTGATTATTCGACATCAAAAGTTTTATCTGGAGCCTGTTTCGGCGTTTGCCTGTCCAGTTAATTTTTTACCATAAATTATTTTTAAAAATAATGATCTTGGCAGTTTTGCCTCTAACATGTTGTCCCTGTGCAGACTGAACAAATGGGGCACCTTCCATGCTCTCCCTCCCTGAGGACAGCTCCTACGAAAATGTCCAAGCTGGCCACACCCAAAACAAACTGGTAGCTCTCTTTGCTGAGAGACTGAACAGATACTGAACTCTGAAACTTTCTCTTCTGCGAACAATCCTGTTAACCCAAGGGCTTTAATTAAATTTTAATGATTTTTATAGTTTATTTTCTTAATTAAATTGATTTAAAAAGATTATATTTTAATATTTCAAAAAGATAAGTGTTAACATTGCATGACTAATGAGTCGATACCTTAAGTCATGTGTGCTAACTATTTGCATCAAATGAGTTGACACTAAGTGTTATGTCAAAGGACATTTTGAGTTGACACAAATTGATATTTGAGTCGACACCTATAGGCTAAGTACTCTTGAAACTCTCAAGTGTGTCGACACCATTGAGAATTTGAGTTGACACTTTAACATATTTGTCTGGGACGTTTCAGGTATTCATTTGAGTCGACACCAAATTAGTTTGGGTTGACATCTTTAGTATTGAACTAGAATCTAGGCAGATGAGCAATATGAGTCGACACAAAAAAAATTTGAGTCGACACCTACACAAGCCTTGTAGGAATCACTTTGGGTCGACACAAACACCATTTGAGTCGACACCAAATAATCCATCAGATTCCTAACTTCGAGAAAAATGAGTCGGCACCAAAGCTAAATGGGTCGACTCCAGAGCTTCAAGAAAATTCCTGACTCTAACTCAAACGGGTCAACACCAAAGGTTTATGAGTCGACACAAAGGTTTTCTACGAGAACAAGCTATTTTGGTTAACACTAAACGACTTCGAGTCGACCCCAAAACAACTGAGACCGTCTGCAATTTTCTGAGTCAACACCAGATTAAAATGAGTCA
>JAOTRH010215167.1:0-10736 GCA_034768845.1 Heliamphora exappendiculata | reverse complement strand
TTTATTTTATTTTTCGTTTCACATTTTTTTAAAAATAATAATTTATTTTGATTAAAAAAATTTTATTTAATTAATTCAAAATCTGGAATTAATTCCCACGTTTTTCAAAGATATCCGATTAAAAAATATCATTTTTAAACGTGATATTTTGTAAAAAAATAAAATATCTAATGTTTTTCCATTTATTTAAAATTAATTAATTAAAAAAACTTAATTTTATTTTTTATTACAAAATATTGTAATTAAAACCGAATTTTTGAACTAATTAAATTAACAAAAATAAATAAAATCAATATTTATTATTCACGCAGTTAATATATAAAAAAATTAAATGTAAGATAAATATATTATGATTTTATGATCCATCTGAAATTCTAAAGAGTTTCAGTATCACGTTAAAAATAAACTTTTAATCTTTTAGTTGTTGTAGAATTCTACTACAAAGTCGCCGCAACTTTTTGTTTGGAATAGCACCACTGGTATTTCGGAAAAACAGTGCCGCTGCTGCTGTTTAGAATTGCGCTGAAATAGTGATGCGTAATTGGCACTGCTGTTATGCGCTGTTTGCCTTTTAAATTACACTGCTGCGGCGCTACTGTTGGAAAACTGCACTGTTTTCCTTTTAAATTAAAAAATACTTGCTTGGAATATGCGCCACTGTTTGTGATGTGGATCTGTTTGGAAACCGGCGGCTTGCTGCTTCTTTTACTTTGAAAACCATTGCTGCTTGCTGTGTTCTGATCCGCCAGTGTGCTTGGCGCTATAGGCTGCTGTGTTTGCGCCACTTTTCTATTGGTTATCGCCGGCTGGATGCTTGGAAACACACTGCTTGTTTGAAATCGCCGGCTGAACAGCGCCCCTTGGATGTTGAAAACCGCTTGCTTTTGTAATGACAAACCACCGAAACAGTGATTTACAAGCTCAAGTTCAAGGTCGCCGCAGCCTTAGGCTGCGTTTGGTGCTGCAGTGTTCTTCGTTCGTCTTTAAATATTCTTTTTATTTAATCCAAAAAAAACTATTTGAAGAATGGCTACTGTTCGTCGATTGTTCTTCATATTTTTTTTATTACATAAAAAAAAATTAAAAATCGAAGAACAACAAATTTTACATTGATCTTATGCCTCTGTAGAGTTCACAATCAATCTATCATGATCAACCCTCGTTGTTAAAAAATAATTAAATTAAATTATCATCCACTTATTCAATCAAATAAGAAAATAAAAGAAAATCATAAAACTGGGATTAGAACGCCTACAAAATAAAGTTAGCAATAGTTGTAAAACTACTTGGCCCCGATAACCGTAAAAAAAATGGCTCTGATACCAATTTGTTAGAGAAAAAACTGTCAAGATCAATGTTTTTGCATACAATTTTTGATAAAAAATTAACTAAACAGGCAAACGCCGAAACGGGCTCCAAATAAAACTTTTGACGTCAAACGATCAAAATAAAACTTGTGCAACCAAAATTAATTTAGAAGAATACCTTTTGTCGATCGATTCTTCAACTACGATTTGATTTCGAGTTGAAGTACCTTTTAGATCTTCTACTGTATTCCGTTACGCAATTCTCGAGCATAGTGTGCGCTGCGGACTATCGAAAACTCGTACCGGAAGAACCCAGATATATTTAATTTTGAAAAATAAGTTATGATATGATCTAAAACTGATTCAGTCTACCCGCATACATATAGGGTTACAGCAGGGACCTATGGAGTAATTATGAGTAAATTTCTAGTGGAACACAAACACCTACCAGTAGTTTCTGCAATTATAGAAAGACAACAGCGGCTTCTGTAATTTTTATATAACACTGAATTACAGTTCACACCACTAAAGAACTATAATTGCACTCTAACCTATAATCTCATGACCTTCTTGTATTGAGCTCCTGATATTAAATGCTTACCATTTCTTCCCACGTTAAGATTCTCGATACCCGTCAATTTAATTTAATCAGCATCTTAATATTCCTTAAGTCATTCCGCTTAACTTATTTGACCGCCGAATAATCAAATCCACCTGTAGAGTTTGGCCCGATCAAAATTTATAAGTTTTCTTAATGAGGTATCGTCAATCCCGATCTTTTGGGACGTGGATTCTGTTAATAATTAATATTTTCCATATAAATAATACTGCTATCCAATTTACCGGAAACATAGGCTCATAAAAGATCGCATCATCTAATGAATCAAAATAACGAATATTAAATATATGCAAATCAATAATTATTTCAAGATTAAGAGGATAAGTACTATACATAATAACCTTGGGTGTGAATTAATTTATATAGTCAGTATAAAATTAATTATCCCAAATGTCCCGTTTAATACACATAAAGTGTACTAGCACAGAGAGTCGGAACAATAAATGACACTATTATCTGTTCATCGTAACCAAGACAGGCCTACTAAAACTCTATGCTACAGTCGTACCGATAGTATGTCCATTTTCATCTAAATTGTGAATATAAAACTTATATTCTGTAAGAATCCAAAAGCTGATCTTTTGTGTGTAAGTCGTACTCTACACACCAGATTAAATATTATACAAATTATTAGACATCCATGCATAACAAAGAAATGATACACATGCATTGCTCATAAAGACTCATAAAATAGAAAATTAATTTTCTTAAAATAGAATTAAATACTAAAAACATGATTTTCAGTATACCAACTCTAACAGCAGATTATAAAAACTCCTCCCTATTAATTCTTAATAGGCTACTCGAAGCCATTGGGTAATAGATAGCTCTATAACTCACTACGATGCAATCACAATTAATGAACCGGTATCAGGTGCAGCTTATAAAAATTTCTTCCTATTAACTCCCAATAGGCTACGCAAAGCCATTGGGTAATAGATAGCTCTATAACTCACCACAATACAATACTACATTTTGGAGCCTAACCCGTGGGTATGTGGTCCCCATCTTGCGCAAGTTTTTGATCTTTCACCGCGGCGCTACTAACCCAACTTAATTCACATTCATCCATATGGTTCATAATTCGTTCATAATGTTTAATTTCACAATTTGGGAGTCCAACCTACGACTGGTTCCTCTCCCAATCATTTTCACACATTATCATTTGATGCCCATATCAAATTTCTCATTTTATTTTTCTCATCAAATTCTATTTGAGCATTCAAGTTTCTTTTCATGTCATATGCATCATAATTTCAAGTACACAATTTCAGAGAATTCACGTTTCATTTACCGACTTCATAAAGTAGCCACAAAAATAGTTTCATAGCAATCACATCATTTAAAGAAAAAAGGCATTAATTACTCCCAAAAAAAAGGCATGCACCCATCATAAGCATATGTAGATAAGTTTGAAATCCATTATCCTTTCCAACATTAGATATATTTTAAACGATAACCATGCCAAAACACAACCCTCACATATCCACTTTTACAATCCAAAACCCATTAAAGATTGCTTTTAATCAACCCGATTTTTTTTAAAAAAAAAACAAGTTACGAGTTCAAAATCTTTTCAAATATGTCCAACCGAGGGTTTAATTAGTTTAAAGGATATTCCAAGTTTCCTAAGAGCCAAGCATTCGAATAAAACACCAAAAGTTTTGAAAACAGCTATACCGATCGATCCGTCAAGAAACTAATTGATCGGTCTCTTGCCTACACAAGAGAACCGAGAGTCTCAAAGGACCGCTTGATAGACTGATCGATCGGTCTATCGATCCGTCCTGTTCCAGGTCATTTTCAAGCTAAAACTTGATTTTTAACATTTAAAAGATTTTCAAGTACTTTTCAACACATTTCAGGCAAAGAAAAATCCTTTAAAAAAAGGATGAATCATTCTAAAACTTCCCTCGGGGCACAAGAATTTATATAAAGCAGAAGAAATTCGACCAAAAACTTTTTTGTATAATAAACTCTTAAAACCATAATTAACCATGTCTTGAAAACTCCAATTTTTCCAAAATGTCATGTTTCCTCAACTCACTCTACAATCTTTAAAGTTAATTAAAATCCAGCCTTTGTTCATTTGTATCAAATTACCTTCAATATATCAAAACCCAAACTCCCCAATTTTATTCGTTTTTCATGAAATCCTTGCGTCCTAAATACTTAACATAGACGTCTTACACTCCAATTTTCTCAAAAATCCAACTCAAGTCAATTTTATATACCTCTCAAGCTAGGATTTACTCGAATAATAAAAAGTTTAACACAAATCACAACAAAGCACAAAAGATAGTCTAGATCCTACCTCATAGAAGATCCACCATCAAGAATCAAGCCACGTGTGAGCTCCAAATCGCCAAAGCCCAACACACACAACTTCAAGGGAGCTTCTAAAGCATTTCCACACTCTTCAACGGCCGCTCGCGTAAGGAAACGGCAAGTTGTCCAACTCCGGCGAACATTGAAACCCTCAAGAACCTTCAAAAGCTAAACCCTAGATCACTCCTAAGCTTTAGAGAGAGAGGAGAGAGGAGAAAAATGACAAAACTAAACCAAAAATCGAGATTTATAATCTCTGCCCAACACAAACTGATCGATTTGTCTCGAGACCGCCCGATCGGTCCCCGCGACTATGCTATTGGTTCAACTTTGAACAAGCATGTCTCCTTCATTCGAACTCTAAATAGGTCGTTCTTGTGCTCAAACTGAAGCCCCGAAAGTCCACTTTACAATGGTTCAAGCCTCATACCAAGATTAGTTTTGTACAAAACGTTATGTCAATTTACTGAAGGTATGTCACTTTTCTTCACACACTTTTCACATATTTTTGTCCGAACATCCATTAGAGTCTCATATTCTTCTTCTAACATATCTTTCATGCGTATCCAAGCTCAAAACATTCACCAAGATAGAGTTTTAATTCTTACTCTCATCAATACTTAATCATTTCTAAAATAAAATGGGTCGGGGTCTCACAGTTTGGAAGGACCACTTTGAACCCATACCATTTTCTATAGAAGCAAGATCTTGGTGTGAGCTTGGTGTGGTTGGATAGATAATTGTCTTATCTTTCTAACTGCACTGGAATCACCTACAGAGCATGTGTATACAGAAAATGGCATTGATTCTCCCAAAGTGTTTCAAATCTTGACACTGTTTGGTAGAAAATTAATATAAAATAAAAGAAAAATGATTTTGTTGCAAGGCCAACTCTCAGAGCTTCAAAAACTCATATATCTACCACTGTAAAAATTGGGAAAAAATCCACCTTTGAGTTTAAGTCCTCCGTTTTAATTTTTAAACCCACTGAAAATCACGCCACCATGCAGTAGCTGATTCCCTGTTCTGTCACACATTCTTGTTTTGCCAAAACCCAGGCTATAGAGGCCAAATCCAGAAAAGTGTTCTAAATGAAAAGTGTTCAAACCAACCAAATTTAAAATTTTATTTCCAAGTCTATGTAATTTAAAAGCATTAAAAATAGTAGCTAAAATCTAAAATTCTGACTGTGGTTAAATGTGATTATGTGCTTTTTATTAAAATTTTGGGATTCCTATGTTTGTACCATGCATGGCTAATTAAGCTGAAGGAGTGAGCTTATCTTAATGAATTTTTCATGATTTTAGTAGTTAAAATAATTACACACAAATTTAGCTAATTTCATGATACATGTTTATTGTATTATTTGTTCTAGTCTAAGTATTAAAATCGTGGCTTTACACTTGTTAGCACACTCTTGCCTTATATGTTAAATGAGTCATGTCCATGCATAGATTAAGTTGAGAATTGTAATTTTAATACACTACATCATGGCACATCATCATTGGGTGAGGTTTTTACAGACTTCACTTCAAGATTTTATGAAGAGATGAAATTAAACCTTAGGATGGAATCTTGACTTATGGGAATTGAAATTTGGAATTTGTACTATCGGCTATATACCCTAGTTTGTTTTGGGATGATTATTCCCCAAGTGCTGTATGCATGGTTATTGCAATTTGGGAGAGTTCCCCATGTTATATGCAACGATTTATGATTTTAAGGGAGTACCTCATGGTGAATGTGGTTCGGGTGATGTAATAATAGGAGTTAAACTTTCGCGATCCCACGCTAGATCTTGACTTGAGATTCGAGGGCCAGACCGTCGATGACATCTTGTCGTCAGTGATGACCCGATTGGACACTTAGTTTGGATACGTAGTCATCCCATGGTTGAAGGAACACTCTTTATCAGTTGGTAGACTTGGTCTACGTGATTCGGATCAGGGATAGAATGGTTCACTTTGGTTGAGCAAACCTAAAATAACTTAGGATCTAATCGAACTTAGTAATTTAAATAAACATGCATCATCATTAACATACCTCCTGTCATGGATAAAGTGTTGTTGTTATGTGACTTATTTACATGAAAAATACTTGTATGTTGGTGTAAGTTTCTCTAGCATTCGATGCCATGTGTCGAGGAGATAGAAGAGCCTATTGACGAGTACGCTAATGTGGATGTAGAGCCTCGATTCCCATTATTAGGAGTTTTACACGTTTACCCTAGTGCTCTTTAACCACGTAGTACCAATTTCTGCAGCTGTCCACCTGTTTCTTTGATTGTTGGTGTACTTTAAGAAGATTTTATTTGGGTCTATAATAAATAACTCTATAATATTTTACTTTTTGGCATGTATGAGTATTATTTTTATTTAATATTCGCAGTCCTATTAGTTAATTGTCGCTCTAGAAGTGTTCTCTTGAATCGAGTATTTGATGAGTACTGAGAATGGGATGGTGTTGAGTGAGAGCTTCTGGTTAACCTTTTCTTTCTTCGAGCCGGAAAGAGAGAGAGAGAGAGAGAGCAACCTTGTGGACGGTTATCAAGTGTGAGCTGTTTCATCCAGGTTAGATGTGGATGTTGGGACATTTTATTGATTCTTGATCTAGTTATTTTTTGGGGTGGTGAAAATCTCCATGGATCTTATACCTTGTTGTAGTCATTTGATTTGTGCCTTGGGAACTTATACCATTATGACCGGGTGATTGTAGGATTAATTCCTTATTTTTTTTTGGTGAGGGTTTGCTTGCTCTACTTGGTGAGTATGAGTGTTCGGGTTGTATTTCCAGGGATATCAGGTTGGTAGACCTGGAACGACTGTCCGTTTGCTAATGAAGGAGTTAAAGTTGAGATGTAAAGCCTACATCTATGGAGGTTGGTTGATGACTGTTTGATAGATATATATGGTATATTTTGGTTAGTATGGGAATGTGGACATCCTTAGCTCTTGTCAAAGTGAGATCCTTGCTGAAGTTTTTGGTAACCAATTTGTTTACGTGGTGAGTTTTTCTAATAAACCCTTTTGTGAGTCTCGATTTGTGTTCAGCTTAGTGTTGCAAACTACTTAGTTTTCTAAGAGTTAGTGGCTGATTTCCCACTCGTGGTGAGGATATAAGTTATAAACAATCGAGTTGAGGTTATTAAGAAGACATGGTAAAGGTATGAGTTACATAGAGTTTGATGTTTAAAAAGCCTTCGTCGGCGTGACCTTTTAGGGCTAACATGGTTGTCTGGCTTAGAATGGAGAGGCCATGATGAGCTATGTGTAAAGTGAAATTGTTAAGTACAAGAGGCGGGTTTTGGTTTGTTACTTGGTAGGAAAGGTATGAATGGGTTGAGTGGTGTTGGTAAAGGATCAAAGAATTATGTACAGTTGTTATCTAATAAAGCATTTTATATGCGCGGTACAGATGTAAAAGAATGAGGTGAGTGTATGTGCAGGTGTTGACAACAAGAATGGTTGATGACGGTCTAGAATTCAGTATTCGACTCATTGCAAAACGTTGTGGATTCGAGGACTGATGTGCATGTTATAAGTTTGGGTTGATACTGGATGGAGGCAATTATGATTGATTAGAGGTTAATAGTAGACTACGAGTTAGAGGTTCAATGGTGAAATGTGGGGTACGTATGTATGTCATGTTGTAACCGGTGACGTGATTGGATTTATGTAGGTAAGTGTGCGCCTATGGAATATTTGGTCTGTGTGGTGTATTTGGCCTAAGTGACTTATTGAGTTCATGTGACCGTATTAATCTTAATGGTTGTGATGCCGGGGTGGTAACCTCGACTGTGTGGAATCTTGGCCTTGACAATGATGTGACACCTAGTATTTTTGTAAGGTGAGAGTTTTGGTTTGCGATTGAGGATCTGAATGAGGATTGAGAGGGAGTGAAGGTTCAGATGGAATGTTGGTAACTTATGGGAAGAAAATGTGTTCTCTAGAGTTTCCAGTGAATTGAATGAGTTCCTTTCTTTAGAACTAGATGTTTGTTGTTTCTGCTCAAGAAGGAGCATCTTGTGAGCTTCAGTGATGGCATTTCTAACATGAGTAGAATGATAATGTGGCTTCAAATTTTGTGGTCATCAGTTGACTGTGAAGGCTTAAACAAGATTTTGTTTGTGATATGTGTGACCCTTTATGAGCAATGTCAGAGTTTGACAACGTGTGTTTGGGCTTACGAGAATAGTCCTTGGCGTGCATTTTGATATACAGATGAGCTAGTTTGTGGCAGTACAAACGAGGGCAGTAATCCTTGCGATTTGAAGTGGATTGTTGGAACTAGTTCCAATTGTGGATTACCTTCGTGCTATGCATTAAATCGTTTAAGTTAGTCGTGCTCGATGGGGGTTGTGCTTCGATGCATCGGTGGTGTGAGTTGAATCTTAGTCTGATGACGTATGGATGGCCATAGCGTTAGGGAGACCTTGTTCACGGAGCCAATCAGTATGGATGTTTATCCTTTGAAAACATGTTTGTGTCGTGGGACGTCACCTTTTAATTTGATAATATTCATATACGATGTGTTGTATATCATTTTAGTCATTGTAAAATAGCATGTTTCAATATATTTTATGCATGTGTTGGCCTAAATATGCATCTTGGTTTCAATCACGATCTATCGGGCGCTGTGGCAGAAAGTTGATTTGCTTTTTGGGTAGGACCAATTGAGCAGTCTGTCTACGTGGGTTGTATAAAGTGTTAACTCATGGCCTTGGTTTTTTAGCCCAAGCTTGTTTAATAAGCTTCTCTCTCTCTCTCTCTCTCTCTAGAAAGATCAAACCCTAGTCCTTCTCTCTAGCTTTTAGCTTACTTCGGGCTCTGTTTCCGGCGTTCGGATAGTCGATTCTTATTATCCTTGCTGTGGGTTTTCTGTTCATTCAAACGGAATCTTGTTTTGGAGACTTTGATTTATTGTCGGTGTTTAAAGCATCGAGTTTTTAACTCTCTAAGGTAGGATTCTAGACTATCTTTCTTTAAAGGGGTGCTTCATGTGATTTATACAAGTTTTTATCGTTTTAAAATGCTATAAATGTTTAACTTTATGTTTAAACCATGTTTGGTTTGATAAAAAGCATGTTATGCATTTTTATGGTTTACTACAAAGTTAGTAGACTTGTGCGTCCGTTGTTTTCAAAAGGATGAGTTTTGAAAATTGGAGAAATTCATGTGTATGTTGCGAAAAAGTAGTTTTGGAGGTTTGGAGCTAACCCTTGGGGTTGTGCCTTGTTTTTAACATTGGTTGGTCTCCATAGTTTGATGGATGACGTTGCTGTGTGTATAGACATTTGTACATGGCTAGATGCATGCAAACGTTATGTTAATTCATGTAGTATGTATCTCTAAAGACATGCATTATTGGGAGCCAATATTGGTCCTGTGGTGAAAGCCTGTAAAAAATTTGCATAATTTGGGTTAGTATTGTCCTGCAGTGAAAGGCCGTAAAAGAGTATAAGTTGCATGCGAATCATTCTTGGTTGTCGAACCTGGTCAAAAAGTAGCATGTATTGTTTATGTTTATTAAACTGTTGGACGTTATGAGATTATATGGAAACTTGTGGTTTTAAGGATGAAAATCCATTTTAAGATTTGTGTTGTCGAGTTGTTCATATAATTTGTGACTGCAAGTTATGCTTTTAATTCATGCTAATCTATTCCTATTGGGCTTCGACTCACGTTGTGGGATTTAAAACCTTTCAAGTGAGAGATCATGTGGCTTGATCTTTTGGAGCCCCGATGGTGGCGGAGGACAAAACTCTTTGTTTTGTAATTCGGTACTTTATTACCAATTTTGTTATTGGATTATGTAATGATGTTTGATGTTTTTTATTTGAAAGCATATGCTGTGTATGCCTTAAGGCCACGATACAGATGCATGTATGTTTGTATTAAGATGAGAGAAACCAAGTGTTGGTTGTTATAGTTTCATAGTTATATGAAATGTTTTCGGTTAGTTTTAGGTTTAACATAGCTCTTGTGCCGCAAGAAAGGCTTTGAATCATGTTTTCACATGTTTTAGATTGCTTGGTGATGCCTTTAAGGTTTTTGAAAAGGTTGAAAAATGTTTAAGTGTTGGGTTTCAAAAGTTAGATTTTAAAAAGTGATCCAGAGCTAAACTGCATGATGGACTGCTCGAGCGGTCTATCGAGAGGTCAAAAAGTGAACTCTCAATTTTTTTTACAGTGGTGGAAAAATAGTGTTCAGGCAAAGACCGCTTGAGCAGTCTTTTAACCAATCGAGCGGTCTGGGTAAATTTTGAAAACTTTGTTTGTTATGTTTTAAACTTTGGCTCTTGGGGACCTTGACCATACCTATGACGCCCTGTTTTCCGGGTACGTCGGGACATACATAAGTATAGATAAGGAGAATGTTCTAACCTGTGACACCCCATTCCTCGGGTATGTCGGGACATATGTAACTATAAATAAAGGACATATTCTAGCCGAACATTCATAGATACATAAGATAGTTACTACA
>JAOTRH010215156.1:0-10737 GCA_034768845.1 Heliamphora exappendiculata | reverse complement strand
GACGGGATTGGGTTGGGGTTTGGGTGGGGTGGGAAGTTTTGGGTGGGGGTTGCAAACGGCGGTTTTGAGGGCGATTTTGGGATGGGCAGCGGTTTTGAGAGTGATTTTGGGATGAAACGGTGATTTTTCGTTAAATTAAACAAAAATTTTAACGGTTGAGATTTTTTTAATATTAAAATTAAATCTGAGGGAGTGTTACTACAATTTTTAAAATCACATGGAAAGTTTCTATTTTTGTCAGAAACCTCAAGAGGCCATTATTTAATAATGTAGTGTAAAATATTTTATATAAGTAAAATAATGTATGCCCACTTTTCTTGAGTAGGTAGAAAACAAAAAGTAACACAATTAACTATGTGTATTAATATTTTTTATTTATCAAGAATATCATTTAAGCGATATCACGTTGTACTATTGAATTACTTTACCCACTAATTACTTTCTTAAGTCACAGTAGGATTTTGCTTATTTAGTTATTTTCAACTTTAAATAAGTTTTTATCAATTTTTTGATTTTTTGTACCTGTTAAATTTCTCTTTAATTAAGATGATAAATTTTTTTTTAAAAGTCAAAATATTTCTTGTGTGTATATTTTCATAAAAGATGATCTTTATTGAATATATTTTTTAAAAAATTATACTTTTTAACTAAAAAAAAAACTTAGTTCACCGGAAAAAAAAGCAGCCAAGCAACACCGACACGCATTGCATGTGCAAGTTCTTATTTTACAAATTAAATATGAGAGTTCACTTCATTTGCTAAGCAATCACCAATAACATACAAGTCAAAATTAGTGATTAAAGCAATTCATAAATGCTACATCTTGTAATTTCAATTGTCTTCATTAACAACATTTTATAAGTTTTTTAAAAAAGTAAAAATTTTAAAAAAGAAGTAATTAATGGCTTGTTTGGCCTAGTTTTTTTAATAGGCTTCTTGATTTTTTAGTTTTTTTACAAAAAATTTAGATGTGAAAGAAATTAAAAAAAGTCAATTAATTATAATAGGAGTCTAAATAAATAAGTTTTTTTTAAAATTAAACTAAAAATTAAAAAAAAAATACTCCACACACAGTATAAGCTTCATTGATGGGACACAATTGCGCAAACATAGTACAAGTTTTATTAATGAGAATTATTGCCGGTGCTCAAGTAATATACATATGGTCCTGCTATTCGGTGTTCATTAATAGAATAAATTCTTTTTAATATAGATATACTTTTTAAAGTAAAATTTATTATTTTTATAAATATTAATATATTTTGTATAAATATTTATACAATATATACTCATTATTTACTGTTTAATGAGCTATGGTTATTATTTTCCTATGAGCTATACATCAACTTTGGTTAAAAACAGCATTTTTTATTTTTTGAGCTTCTTTTTAATTTAGATTTAATTTTTTGTCATTTTAATTAATAGTAAAAAAATAAATGAAAAACGTATTTTTAAAACTTTTTTATACAATGGCACATTGCACTGGACACTTTCATACTTTGGCTCCGTGTGAGTAAATAGTTTATTGACTTATTTAGCTACTTTATTTGACTTATGAGTAATTAAATAAGTTATTTCGTTTAATTTATCAAATAAGTATAATTTTAGGCAATAAGCTAAAAATAAACCAAAATAAACAAATAAATAAATGAATAAGTATCCTTCCAAACGAAACAAATAAGTAAATAAATCAATTGAGGCAAACAACCTATTTTATTTATGTTTTTAATTATTTATCAATAAATAAATAAATAAATAAGTTACCCAAACGGAACCTTAATATTCTCTTTCATTTTAGCATTCTCAGCCATTAAAGTATTCTTTTTCCAGATTTTCAGATTTCGTTTAGGATATTGTTTTAAAAAATTCTTATTTTATTTTTTATTAAATTTTTAAAAAATATATATTAATTTAGATTTTTATCAAATCAAATCAAATTAAACTAAATTAAATTAAAGTACAATCTTTTGACAACAATATTAAAAATAATAAAAACAAAAACTACATTTTGCCATTTTATTTTTTGACAAATTAAAAATGTAAAAATATCATGACATGTTTAGGAATGTATTGACAAAGGGAGACAGAACAAACAGAAAACCGTCAGATTCTCTCTCTCTCTCTCTCTCGCTCTCTCTTAATAAATGCAAAATATTTTCTCAGTCCTCACAAATTATTCCCTGTCTATTCTTTTTTCTCTGTCTATTCTTTCTCTCCCTCTCTTAATAATGCAAAATTATTTTTAAATTTATAAAATAAATGTATTTGTTAGCTAGCTCAAAATTTGGGACCAAATGATTAAAAATTAGTTTTTTTATTTTTTTTATTTTTAGTCAAAAAAAATTAAATTTAGTTTAACATAAATTATTTAAATAAAAAGTTAATTTTTTAATTTTTTTTGTTCAAAGTAGACAATTTTATTTTTACATATATTCGATATTAATGATTATATATAGTTGTTAATAGTAGTAAATAAGTTATGAATAATAGGTATTATTATATTTTAAAAATAATGAGAGTTTGAATAGAATATTTTGAGAATTTGTATTTTAATTTAATTTTTTAATTTTTTAATTTTTTTACTTTTATGTCAAACAGATAAACTTAAATTTTTTATATTTTTAGTTAAAAAATAAAATAAAATAAAATTGTCAATTAGGGTCTGACTTTACCCACTACTGATTACGTTATCAAATCACTTTAGAATTTTCGCTTATTTTGAATTTTTTAAATTTTGATTTAAGTTTTTATACTTTTAATTAATTGTGACAAAATAAATAAAAAATGTATTTTCAAAATGTATATAAAAAAAAAACCTCAAATCCTAATATAAGTTTAGGCATAGGAGTGCATTGATAATGGGACACAGATGATCGACCCATTATTTTGAAGGAAAATAGTTGCTGAACAGTGAACAAGTAAAATTTTAATTCCTAAGAATTTATTGTTTATGTTAAATTATAGCAATTTTGGTCCCAGTGTGTTTCTGTTGTTTTTTTACAATAAACTCTTAACTGTTAGTATTTTTTTATTTTTTTAGGGAGTGGTAAGTGGCATGATCTGAATTTCTGTCAGATTTTCTGTTAAAAATCATTTTAAGCCTAAAAAATGAACTCTTAACTGTTAGTATTTTTTATTTTTTATTATCCTTTAACGAGTGGTAAGTAGCATGATTTGGATTTTTGTCAGATTTTCTGCTAAAAATCATTTTAAGTCCCAAAAATAAAAAAATTTGTTTCAAAGAAAAATGGAATAACTTTATGTCGGAAAAGAAAATTTTTTGTTTAAAATTGTTATAAATTTATTTATTTTTTCATTTTAGCATTCTCATCAATTAAATTAATTCTAAACACTGATAATTTGAATACACTAAGGCTCCGATTGATAACTAGTCAAATTATTATATTTTTTAGACTCTTTTTACTTAGATGAGGCAAAAAAGTAAAAAAAAAATTGATCAAAATATTAAAAAAATTAGAAAAAATAAAAATAAGTAAAAATAAACCAATAAATCAAATCAAATGTTGTTTATTTTTGTATTTAGTAGATTTTTTTATTTTTTAATTAAAATTTGTTATTTTTTGAGTTTATCTTATCAAGATGATTTAAAAAATAATAAAATTTAATCAAAAATCTAAAAAAATTAAAAAACAAAAAAAAATAAAATAAAATGTTGCTTATTTGCACGCAGGGCCAAAGAAAGAGAGGACACTAGGAACCGGGGGGAGGGGGCGGGGGGGCGCTTGTTAGCCTCAAGCCTCATGCCTCAAGGCCTCAACTAACCGCCACCGAGTTGTCGTTTCAAACAGAAAATCCTCAGATCGACAATCTTTCTCTCTCCTCACACGTCTAGTTTCTCTCTCTCTCTATCTCTCTCTCTCTCTCTCTCTCTCTCTTAATAGATACAAAACATTTTCACAAAACTATCATTTGAATTTTTTCAAAATTTCAAGATTCTTAATTTCAATAACAACACATGTATTTTTATTATTGGTCTACATTAATTACATTTAAATTTATATTAAAATATTTATATTATTTAATTTTAGTATATATCAACTCATTTATTTCTAGCTCATGTTTCCTTACTAATTTTTTTTATCTAATGTAATTGTTTAAATTATGCATATATGTTCTATTAATTTGCTAAAAATATTTTTTTTACCAATTTATTCTCTTTTCATTTGGCAAATATATGTCAAATACATATGCTATATTATTGATATACATTGTTCGGTATTTATCCTTAACATTACTGATTATTTTTCACTAAAATTTTAAATTTATGAAATAAAAAGATCATGTCGAAATAATAATTGATTACTTTATTTTAAATATAATTATTAAATTTTTAATCAATATGGTAACATTCATGAAATCCTTTAATTTATTATCATTTCATTTCATAACTTAAGAGAAAAATTAAGTGTTAACTAATTTAAAATTCAAACTAGCATTTAATTTTCATCATCAACGTGTCAACAATTTTCAGTTATTTTTTACATTTTAATTTTATAAAATTTAAAAATACATAAGTAAAAATTAAACTATTAAAGATATTTAAAGACTCGGTTAAAGACTTTAAATTTTTTGTAATGATATATAATAAATAAAATTTTTTGATTTATATTTCAGTTTTAATATTTAAAGTATTATAAAAATAAATTAACAATTATGGTTGTATGGGTGTTTAATAATTAATTGCCAAATTTAGTTTAAGAATGTTAACGAGGAATGAGGATAATCTGTCGACAATAAAAATAATAGTACTAATGAGAATGAAAAAATAATATGCAATAATTGATGACTAGACCGGGTTAAAAATAAAGCAAAAAATATATAATAAAAAAATACATATATGCTTTTTAAGAATATTTTTAAATTTTGAATGGTAATAACTTAACAAAATAAAATTATTATGAGAATTTATATTATCTATCTATTATATTATAGTAAAACATCACATTCTCTTTTATCTTAAAACTCACCCTAATTTTTTTAGATTTTTAAAATTTTTAATTTTAATAATAACAAATGCCAGCTTATGATTGGTCTACATTAATTGTACTTAAATCAATATTAAATTATTTTTTACTATCTAATTTTGGCACATTTCAATACTCATTTATTTTATATATTTCTTTACAAATTTATTTTGCTTAAATTGCGCGTGTATTTCCTATCAATTTGCATAGGTTTTCAAAAAAAAAAATGTTTCCCATCAATTTGCATGGTTTCTTACTAATTTGCTAAAAATAATTATTTTTTACCAATTTATTATTTTTTCATTGGGTTAATATATGTTGAATATATCTATTATATTATTGTTATACATTGTTAGGTGTATAACTTTTAAAGTGCTTTTCTGATAAAAAAAAACTTTTGAAGTGCTGATTAATTTTTGACTAAAATTTTAAATTTCTAAAAAAAAAAAAATTTGCCAAAATAATGATGGTGTTTGGAAATATTGTTTCTAGTAACTTATAGATTGTAACTTATAACAGAAGTTGTGAGTACTTGGTAAAAATTGTAATTTATAACTAAAATAGAATAAAATATAATTAAAAATTATAGTAAAAGTTGTGGTATTTGTAAAAGATTATAACTTATAACTAAAATTAGTAATAAAAAACTAAAAATTAATAGCAGAAGCGATGCCAAACAACCCAAATATTTGATTACCATATTTTAAACATTATTTTTTACCTTCTTATTTCATTAAATTAAAAAATAAATTAGGTGTTATATATTTTAAGAAAATTTAAAAATTAGTCTTTTTTTTATCTCATAAAAAATTTAGTTCCACAACTTTTATTTTAAGCGATTTAATCCTATCAAATTTAGAATAATTATATTATGTCTAATTTATTTCTATTTTAGAGTTAATTTTTTTCGTTTTGGACAAGCAAAAAATTTCATGTGATACATTTATCAAGCCATCATAATTATTGAAAGTAGAAAGTAATATATTTTTATTTAACTAATATCTCAATTTTATGAACTGATAAATATATCACTTATCGCATGTGACTAAAATTGTAAAAACAAATTGTTACATGACTAAAATTCTATTATCAGTTGATAATAGGAGTTATAATAAAATTACTCTATATTTTAAAGTTATTCAAAATAGCATTTCATTTTTATTAATTTTTATCATAAATATAGAAATATTTTCAATTATTTTTTTATATTTTAATTGTATAGAATCTAGAAATACAAAAGTAAAAAAAAATCTAATATAATAAAAAATAGGGTTAAAGACTTTGTAATTTTTTGTACTGATATATAATGAATACAAAATATTGATTTATATTTTAATCTTAATATTAATATATTACAAATAATAAATTATAAATAACAGTTGTGTGACTTTTAAATAACTAATTGCTAAATTACATTTAAGTATGTAACGAGATGATTAGATTTGTAATGTTCGATTTACATTCAGTATCTTATCGATTTAGAATTGAGTGAAAAATATCATAAATGTAGATAAAATTGTGCAACAAGACGGAAAAGAGATAATAATCTATCAATTATAAAAATAATGGTATTAATAAGAATGAAAAATTATATTACATTCTTATTAAATAAAGAAAAAAATATATGATAAAAAATTGCATCTTTTTTAAATAAATTTTAAATGGTATTAATTTAATAAAATAAAATTTATTATAAGAGTTTATATTATTTTATGCTTTACATAACTAACCGCGAGTTTTAGCTAGCTATTCCCTATGTTATTTCTCTATTTATTTATAAATAAATGTATTTGTTAGCTCAAAATTCCGCATCGTCACCGTTAATTTTGAAATATTTTTGTGTTGTAGGAAATATTTTAAATTAGGTTTTTGTTTGCCCGGCTTGATGGGCAATTTTAGTTTTTTGATTTTTTAGTTAAAAATATTAAAAAATTAAGTTTGATAAAAAGTTAAAAAATTAAAAAATTAAATTAAAATACAAACTCTCATAATATTCTATTTAATTTACTATCACATTTAAAATACAATAATACCATTTATTCATAATCATAACTTATTTACTAGCACTATTAACTATATATAATTGTTAATATTAAATATATAGAAGGATAAAATTATTCACTTCAAACAAAAAGTAAAAAAATAAATTTTTTATCTAAATAATTAATTTTAAAAAAGTTACCTTGAAAGCTTACCAAACAATCTATTTTAAACTAAATTTAGATTTTTAACTAAAAATACAAAAAAAAATAAAAAAGTAAAATTTTAATTTAGTTGTCAATTGAAGCCTAAGGTAGGTTAAGTTATTTTTGCTAAAAAAAAGCAAGAATTAAAAAAAAATTGAGTTTGTCCCTGTTTGGGCTAAAAGTTAATGATTTTACTTATTTTTGTCTTTTTTGAAAATTTTTCTTTAGACTAATTATTTTTATTTTTTAATTGTCTCAACGAGATTAACTCAAAAAATTGAAAATTTTGATTAAAAGATGAATAAAATCCATTATAAACAAAAATAAGCAATTTAAAATTTAATTTATTAACTTATTTTAGCTTATTTTTTATCTTTTTTAATTTTTTTTAAATATTTTAATTAAAATTTTTTTATTTTTTTAACTCGTCTCGATGTAAAAATTCTAAAATTATAATAATTTAATTAAATAATAAAATATATTTACTAAAAATAAAAATAAATAATATTAAATCAACAAATAAACAATTGTGGGCCTTTGTCTACCTCTTAGAAAAACCCCAAAAAGTGCCTTTTGTGTGCGTTTCCCAATACCAATTAATTTGTTGGCTTTCCATGAAAAAGCCAATAAAGCCTTTTTTTTCCCAGTGCGTATCCCCCAATACGCGAGGAGGAAAAGCAATATTCATGACATGATTTGTAATTTTTTATTTTTATTTTTTGAGCTAAAAATATAATAAGAAAAACTACTAATATAGCCTATTTGTTAAAAGAAAACAAAATAAAATTTAAAATTTTAAAATTAAATTAAAACACTAGTTTTTGAATTATTTTTATTCAAAATCTCACCATATTTTTAAAAATAATAATATTTTTTATTATTAATATATTTACTAGCACTATCAAATATATATAATGGTGATTTTAAATGAAAGAATTATTTAATTTGAATAAAAAGTAAAATACTAATTTTTTACTTAATCAATAAACTTTAATAAAATTAGTTTAAAATTTAATTTAATAAATAATTCACTTTAAACTTAATTTAGTTTTTTCTTAACTAAAAACACATAGAAAATAAAAATAAAAAATAAAAAACTTTTAAGCTATTTGCAATGAAAACCTCGTTCACCATTTAAATTATATTTTAAAAATAATATATATATATAACATAATTTATTAATATAGTCGGAGGAAAAACAAAATAAAAAAAAATAAAAAAATTGAGTTTGGGTCTGTTTGGTTAAAAACATTTAGCCAAACGGCGCCTCGCAGCACCCTCCCATGCTGCGTGGGGCGCAGGACCAACCCAAGCCCTCGCTGCTCACTTTTTATTTGAAGTACAAAAGAGGGAAAAAACAAATTGAACTCACATTTTCTCTCTCTTCTTCTCTGTCACGTTTTCTCTGAAAATAACAGATACATAGGTTTGTTTTCTCTCTCTTCTTCTCTATCTTCTCTTGTTCATTTTATCTGAATTTCGATCACAAACTCACATTGTTCTATTCAATCCATGTTAATTTTACAGAGATATCAAAGTTTTGTATCACGGAGCAGGTAAACTTCAGTTAATCTTACAAACTTCTGTTTTCTGCGTATATATATATATATATATATATATGTATATATATATATATATATATAGAGAGAGAGAGAGAGAGAGAGAGAGAGAGAGAGAGAGAGAGAGGTTTGTCGGCGGTTGGTGGTGGCCTAGACAGCGGCGCCGGCGGCTGATTCCAGTGGTCGTGGCGTGGTCCGGCGGTTTGGGTGGCCCGGTGACTAACGGTAGTTGGCAAGGTGTCGCAGTCGCGCCTGGTGCTTCCCTTCTGGTTTTGATTGTTAAGGTGTATTCAAATAATCTTGCCGCTTCTTCACTCAGCTTACTTCGTGAGAGAGAGAGAGAGAGAGAGAGAGAGAGAGAGATGCAAAAGGCGGAGCAGGAGGACATTGGGCAAACTCAAGAGGTTTCTAACGTGCGCCATTGGTTCAATCATAAGGACATTGTGCTTTACATGTATCTGGTACAAAATAAAAAATATATTTGTGTTGAGTTAAAACTTATTTAATCCAGTTGATTCCGTTTTAATTAATTTTACTAATACCATCCTTATGATTTTCAAAATTTTCCCCTAGTCGAAGAGTGATTGTTTTATACGAGCCTGGTCTGGATGTTTTTGCCCTTTGATTTTGCTTTGCCCGTGATTCGTGTTAGGGACATTCTTGTCATTTGCAGGCTTAGAATGCGGTTTCCAAGGTTCCAACTATGCCCTGTTTGGGTGGTTGGCTTATTATTTTATTTGCTTAGTAATAAATAATTACTGGTTTATTTATTTATTTGACTTATAAGCTACTTTGTTTAGCTTATAAGTCAGCTTATTTGATTTATTTTGACTTATTTATTCATTAAAATCAAGTTTATTTAATTTATTTATTTATTTATTTATTTTTAATTTATTTAATTATTTAAATGACGTAATTTATTTTTTAATTTATAAGCTAAATAAATTATAAGTCAAATTACCTAAATGGGGCCTTTGACTTCTTTTTTCTAAAGTTATCTGTAAAAAAAAAAAAAAGTACATGGACAATGTATAATCTTTTGGTGGTCTAAATTAAAAATATAACTAAAACGAAAAAATAGTTTAAAAAAAGCTTTTGTTCTTAATTTGTATCATTTGATTATTATTTTTATTCTAATTTCTTATAACGAGATTAATTTATAAAATATACTTATTACGAGATATTTTAAATTGTTACAAAAAAATTATAAATTTGTTATTAAATGATTTTAGTGAGAGAAAATACATTTTCATTATAAATTAATAAATAAAGGTATATAGTGATGATCAAATATTTTTGTCAAAAATCATGTACTATTAGTAAAATATTATTTATTATTGGTGAAGTTATTTTTTCAATGATAAGTTTTTTTTCGTGACTTATTAATTAATGTTTAAAAAATATAAAAGTTTTTATTTCTCATTTGTGCAAATGTAAAAATTTTTATTTTTATTGTAAAAATTAAAATTTTTTATTTTTAGTTTTTTTAGTTTTTATATTCAATATATATCTTCTTTTATTGATCACTACGAGAAGGTTTTAAAAATAAAAACACTATTATATATATATATATATATATATATATATTAAAAGTTATATAATTTTAAATCTTAAAAATATAAACTAATTTTATAAATGTGTTTTTTTTCTTCTTTAATTAAATAAAAATTAAATAATGGGATCTATTTTTATTAAAAGTAAATAAACTAATATAAGATAAATTTATACATTTTGAAAGTGGATGAATAAATTTGCACTTATCAAAGCACCAATGCTCACAGCACGCGTCCCCAACCCATTTGGTACCAAGCATGGCCTTCATTTATTAGCATTTTTTTTCCCGACTGAAGTTACAAACAAAAAAAATACTCTTATCATTTTTGCGCAATTATTTTATAAAGACTTAACTCCTTTTACAATGTTTAAAAAAAAATGATTTTTAAGGTATTTAGTTTTTTTGAAACAAAATAAAAATAAAAAGAAATAGCGTGTTTTGGATTAATTTTG
>JAOTRH010215145.1:0-10737 GCA_034768845.1 Heliamphora exappendiculata | reverse complement strand
CAAAATCACCCCCAAAACGGCACGCCACTGCCGACCCACGCCGCACACCGCCTGTCACGCACCAAACTCCGGGTCACGTAAAACACCCACAAACAACTAACCCGAGATTTTATTCTCAGAATAAATCATACATGCATTATATATAATCGCCAAACGGTATACATTACACGGTTCTAACACTGGAAAAACATGTATACAACATACATGAAATAGAAAGAACAAAAAAAGAAGACTACAGCTCTTCCGACTCTCCAGCCAATCCCAGATCAACCAGCGTGACCGGTACCTGAAGAAAATTAAATCCCACACCGTGGGCCAAAACTAAGCAGATACAAGACAACACATGCAATATAAGCTAAACATATTAGAAAAACGATGTGCAGTTTTTAGACTCTCTTTCAAGCCTTTAAAATGAGTGTTCCCATGCAACGGGAAAGCGAGGATACAAACCATCTTTTGACTCACTCACAGAAGCCTAGAAAACAATTGAAAGAGAATTTTTAGATCGCGATTCACACGACTCTTAAAAACAATTTGAAAATTGGTCTATTCATTCCACAATGCAGTTCATGCAATTCATGTAACTTCTCGGACTTCCACCAAATGACCACAGTCTCCATCTATGCAACGGACATAACCCGTGCAACACACATAACGCATGCAACCCATGCAACACACTTCTTCACGGACTTTCACTGTAGGACCATCGTCCGCCCTTATCACATATCTTCACGAATTTTCACCGTAGGACCATCATCCACCCTCAATAAGGCCTTGTTGACCAGAGCCAACAGATATCTTCACGGGCTTTCACCGTACATAGGATTAAAATCGACCCTCCATATGCATATCTTTACGAACTTTTACCGAGGAACCAAAATTCGCCCCACATATGCAAATAGATACAAATCTACGTATTAACAGGCATCTCTACACATGCCTAAATCACGGGATAAAATCGTATCAAAACATGCATACTAAACCAGGGTTTAAATGCATAAAGCCACGTACTATCACTATGTTACACAAACTACGTCACATGCTACACACGCGACTCACACAACACTTGCAACTCATGCATCCATTTATCATATTTCACATAACCATGCCTATAAAATTTTTGAGTTTTAAAGTATGCAACCACGGTACACGTAACGATACCAAAATCATGTAATCTACTTATATAATCTGTACATAAATAAATAGTTATAAATGCACATAACGATATATAGCAATATATCACGACGCCACCCATCAAAACATCACCCGAACGACCCGTCCACACACCGGGTCCCGTCCACACAACTGGACAACCAACACCTAGCCCGGAGGTTAACACCTGAACCTTCCATAAAACGGTTCTCACCAAAACCCACCTTAAAATCGAATCACGGACTCAAACGTCTGGCACGTAACTAGTACGTACACAACCGTACCACAACACTCAAAACCAACCATGCACGTCACACCCAAGAATGGCAGCACAAAGAAACACTCGAAGTCACGACACGACTCCCAAAGCCACAACCCGACCAACCGAACATCGAAAAGAATCCAACAGTATTTCAATTAATTAATTCCATAACTAATCAATTGAATACCATTGAAACCCAAACGAAAACCAAGAACCCAACCCAAACCACCGAAACAAATACCAAACGCCCACACAGGACCCCAATCGACTGACTCCAAGCCCCTAGTCGACTGAAAACATGCTGAAAGCAAAAAAAACCCAAACAGAAACATTTCAGTCGACTGACCCCTGGTCCAGTCGACTAAACCCAAAACAGAAGCATCTTAGTCGACTAACCTCCTAGGTCCAGTCGACTGACCTCCCAAACGCAAGATCCAGTTGACTAACCTCCCAGGTCCAGTTGAATGACCTCCCACGGGAACCGTTTTTAAGCCACGATTTCAACCCTCCAAACCTCGAATCGAAGTCTCGAAACTTCCATCCAACACCCTCGGACATCCACACGCCTAAGCCTAACACCAAAACCACGAAAGAAACACCCAGCACCTGATTTCATCCACCGTAATAGCTGAAAATAGTTTTTAAACCAAAAATCCAACTGGAAACAAACTCAGATCTACAGCAACCTAACTGGTAAAAATACACACGATTATGCATAGCACCCTTATAAAATATGAGAGTTTAGGATCCCATCTCGGTGAGTTAAAAACTTGACGCCTCGAATCGCGTGTAAAATCGAGCTTCATCATAATGGATTTATGTTCAAATGAACGCGTAGCCCACCGTGCCAATAGCAAGGATCTGCTATTGGATCGTTGAAAACTGAGCCCCATGCCCCCGAGAACTTAGAGAGAAGGCAGAGAGAAAAAAAGAAACTTACTGGAGAAGTTTTAAAAATATCTAACACTAGGCCTCCAATCTATATTTTTTTTGAAATTTTTCAAAATTCGCACCGCAATGCCCCACGGCCCTGGGAACCTGTCTCGCATGCATATCTAACCCCGATCATGCATCAAAAAGTATTTAAACATACTAAAGCAAAAACGCTAAACGTGCATCGAAAAACACCAAAAAAGAAAGCAGATCAGGGTCTCACACCGTCGCCATTGTCGCCGCTGCACGCCATTGCTGCCATCGCACGCCACTGCCGTCGCACTATCTCCTCTCTCTGTCCCTCTTTCTCTGTTCTCTTCCCTCTCTCTCCCTCTGCTCTCTTGCTCTCTCTCCACGCTCTCCCTCTCCGTCCCTCTTTCTCTGCGTCCGGGCCTGCAGCCGATGACCTAGCCCAACCCTACCAACTAGAACGCACTTCGGCGAACGGCGACGTCGGTCTCCATCCGCCCAAGAAGAGACACTGCAGGAAGAAGCAGTTTCCGAAGATGATCTCGTCCGCTGCCGCCGTATATGGCCTCCGAGTCCTCCGCACCAACTCCAGGTCCAATTACTACTGCATGCGGCGGTGGCTGGCAGCGGTGGCGGCAGAGAAAGAGGGGCGGAGAGAGAGAGAGTAAGAGAGTAGAGGGAGAGAGCAGGGAGTAGAGAAAGAGGGACGGAGAGAGGAGAGAGTGCGACGGCGACAGTGGCGTGTGGCGGCGACGGCGGCAGTAACAGTGGCAGTGGCGTGCAGCATGGGCCGGCAGTGGCGTGCCGTTTTGGGGGTGGTTTTAGGGGGTGGGTTTTCGTTTTGAGGGTGGTATATGGGATGTGATTTTGGGGGTGATTTTAGGGTGATTTGGTGGTTCCGTTAATTACTTAACAGAAATTTAATATTTTAATTAATTTGATACAAAAATTAAATTTGAGAGAAAGTTAATAATATTTTAAAAATCACAATGGAGTTAGTTGATATTTTGGCAAACCTCATGGGAGGTCAGTGTAATTTACCCATTTATAAACTAAATCTATGCTTCTTTATTTCATATTTAGTAGACTTTGTATCTTTTCAAAAGTTATTTTTTAATTTATTTGTCGAAATAAATTTAAAATAAATAAATAAATATATAAAAAAACTAAATAAACAACTTTTATTCTAATTTAGGTTTATTAACTAGTCTTCTAAAATAAATTAATTAAATTTAAAAATATATTAAAAAAACTAAATACGTTAAAAATCCCTTTTGCCTCTTTCCAATAGTGATGACCAAGCCCTCTTTCTAAACACGAAAAAGCTGCTTCTTTCTAATTTCTCTTAGGGTTTGCTTTTCTAATTTCTCTTTCCCCTTTCCTTCCCTATCTCTCTCTTCCCTCTCCCTCTTGCGTTATATCACAGTACTTTGGTCCCTTATTGCCGCAGCTCGCAACGCCTTGCGTCGCTGCCGCTCGGGCCCCCTTACGCCGCCGCAGCTCACGTCACTTTGCGCTGCCGCTGCTCGTGCCGCCGTTGTTTGCCGCGCCACCCAGCGAGCGCCCCCATCTCCCGTTGCGACCGCCGCCGTCATCCATCGCACCACTACTGAGTCCATCGCTCCACCGTCGCCTTGCACCACCACCACCCGAGGTCTGTTATTTGCATAAGGTAAATTTCTTCGTTAGTTTTCATGCTATATTTCGAGATCTAGGGTTTTCTTTGAAATTTGTTTTTGATTCTCTCATGGATTTTTTCTTGACTTTCTTGAAATCAATCCTCCTGTGAGGGGTTTGTTCTTATTAATTTTTAAGGGTTTGTTCTATAAGTACTTTCTTGGAAGTCTTTTTGATGTTATTCCTACATTTGTGTTATGATTAAATATATTCTTCTATTTAACCATGCTATATTTGTATACTTCAGAAATTTTGTATGATTGGACATTGACTGAATTAAATATGTAAACACTTATTTTCTTCTTTAATGCTGTGCATATGTTTAGATATATGCTTAGAGTTCAACTAATTTTATTATTTTATATTTTATATAGGTTGTAAAGTTGTGTTCTCCCTCGATTTTATATAATTTTAGATTTTTGCCCCCACCAAATAAAAATCCTAGCTCCGCCCATGTAGTATTTCCTTTAGTTCTGGAGATCCTATTTTTTGGTTGCCGCTAACATTTAAGCTTCAGAATATTTTGTGGTTTTGACAATTTACGTCTTTTGGTTAATGGTTAATGAATGGATGTATAAAATTCTCAATCTTTTTCTAAGTTTAATTAAGCTGTATTTATCTTGTTCTCTTTCATAGCCTGTTTATTATTCATTATTGATTGATTAAAATTATGCCAGTTTTTTTGTTCACTTGTGCTTATACGAGTCTTCCCAGAATTGATGTTATATGGTCCACTGAATTACAATGGTGGTCCACTGGTTGACATGTCATTTTGGCATAAGAATTATTTGTAAGTTCAATCACCATTAATCTCTTGTATGTCTTTTTAATCAAGATCATTCATGGTGAGTTAGAAAAATTGCATCGCCAAACTTTGTGGTAAATTTGGCAGAAGGTTTGGCCATGCCATTTTTTGGATAAGAGTTTTAGCTAACCATTAGAGATGAATTTTCTTGAAGTTTGCCTAATTTGGCATTAACAAGACTTCTAGCAACGAAAATGCTCAACTTTATTGGTTAAACAGAAAATGACAATTTTATATTCTTTTCTTGGCTAGCTATTGTGCCTAAATGGCAAAAAAAGGGAGATAATGTTGCTCCTTGTCATTTTAGAGTTTTATTGAGGTCTAACCTAAAATTTGGCTTTGGCAAGAGGTAGGCAATGCTTTCTTTGCCATGCATTTTTATGCAACACCTTTGTTTTTCTAATAACACAACCAGTATTCCAATATTGCTTGTAGGTATAACATATAACAGTTCTTGACCGACTAATGTTGTACATTATTTTCCTTTATCACTTTAGTTTTAGCCTAAATCTCATTATTGAATTCATCCCAAAAATTTTTATAAGAAATTTATTGCTACCTGCTAAAACATAGATTAATCGATTCTTGCAGCATTTTCTCCGATGTCTTTAGTTTTCCCGTTTCTGACTTACTATTGGAAATACTCTATTTAATTTCAAATGCAAGTTCCTATGTGTGTGATATCACCAAAAGCTTTAACACTTTCATTTTCAGTCAGCTTGTGTGAGGCGACCAAAATTTATGTTGTGCACTGGTGGCAATCATTCGAATTACATCCCCATTTATTCGAGTCAAAATACAACATCCAGGTAGGACCTAATATTGGATTTCTTTACCGAATAGCGGCTTGCAATTTGGAAATATATGGAGGAACCTTTCTTCATGGGATGCTACATATAGATACATTTGCTCAGGTGGTCAATCTTCTTGCTCAGGTTGTAGGCCAATCTTCTTGGCAAAATCTGATGACAATGTTGAGAATGGTTGTTCTATAGCTACATGTGTTGTATCTCTAAATTTCTAGACAAACCCCTCTTAAACTAGCATAGCTACTGCATATTCTACAAAGGTGGGCACAATCTTACCGTGCGAGTAGTTTTACGAGTATTCTTTTATGTTTCACCTTTAAATTGCTTAAATTGGATTGATTAATTAGATGTCGAATTATTTTCCTTAATTTTATTTATTGAAGTTAGTTTAAATTGCTTGAAGTGTTGAGGTATAATTAGCTATTGTGGGGATTAAATTGATATTGTTTATTTTTTATTCATGAAAGCATTCTCAAAATAATAAGAGCACTTTGGTTTTGACTTAAAAATTCTTTCTTATCTAGATTGTTTAGCAATATCGTTCAACTTCAACTCATGTACTCTCCTTCTTAAGAATGTCTTCTCGAATCTAGAAATATTTCCTTTCATCTACATTTTTTTTGACTAATTTTTTTCATACTAATATTTTCTTTGTGTTGAAAAAATTTGTACTAGCATTTTATTTGGTGGATAACACAAGTAATTGTTAAAATTGTGCGGGTGACAACCGTAAATGGACAAAGTTTATCTGATCTTTAAGTAAACATTTCAGTTTTCTAGTCCTCCATTAACTTTGTGGATGCTTGGTTTTATGGAATTATATTGATGTTAGTAGATATTAATCTTAAAAGTTATTTTTTGTTCATAATCATCTGTTGATTCTTTTTATTAAGGAATGTTTTGAAAACCTAGAGGCTATACGGAATGCTAGAGTGAAGGTGTGCTTTTTTTTCTTTTCTTTTTTTTTTTTGTAATTTTCTCTACTGCTCAAACGCCAATTTTGGCTACATGATTTTTATTTTATGTTTTCTTATCCTAACACTAACTTTGCAAAGTTGGGTTCAACTCGGATCGTTTATCTCCTGAAGGTGTGGGAGTTGGGTTGCATGTGTATCTGTAGATAAAAAAAGATCGTTTTTACCTTATACGTTTGGTTCGACTCGAATTGTTTATATCTCCCAAAGCCTCTATTTATGTCTCTTAATTACTATTATTGACTTGTTTGCTTTCATTATGTCTAATTTTTATTATTTTTTTCTAATTACATATCGAATGTTGCAAATAAGATTTATGATAAAGTGCCATATGAATAAAGTGACTTTTTAATTTTATTTTGTAACAGATTACTCGGCGGAAGAAGATGATATTGTTCGTTTGAAGTAATCAAGCTCTTTTATTGAGTGGTATAATAATAAATTTATAATAGATTTGAGCATTTGTAATGTTTTTAGTTTGTTTTTTAGATTAGTGGATAATATTTATGTTGTTATATTCTTGATGAGATTAATTGTAATTTATTTATCGAATGTTTTTTTTATGAATTAGATTGGTTTTATATTGATTAAATGTATTTTTTAATATTTTAATGTAACTTAATGGATTTAGAAGTTTGGATATTTTTGTGACGGGCATAAAGTTAAAAAAATTTATTATTTATTATTTTTAAATAGTTATTTGCGATGAAATATTAGAAAAGTATTTATTTTTAAATAGTTATTTGACAAATAACTATATTTTTTAAATATTAGAAAAGTATTTGAGACGGTAAAATGACCGACGCAAAAAATTTTTGAGACGGGTGTTTACCGACACAAGAAGAGTTATTTTTGCGATGGCACCGGTAGTAGACGCCAAAAATACCGTTTTTTTAATGTTTTTGTGATGTTTTTCAAACCGTTGCAAAGTCTTTTTGACCAACGCAAATTGTTTTGAGACGGTAAATTTTAACTAAAATGCTTTTTTTCTACCCCAATATGTACTACCCCATTTGCCGATGCAAATACTCTTTTGCAATGGTTAATTAACTTCTTACGATGGTAATTATCCACGGCAAAAGTTTAATTTTTTAGTGATATATTTTAAAGCCAATTCAACTGTTCACCAATAGTGTCAAATTAAGATTAAAGTAAAATCTCGTATAGGCTAATTTTATAAAAATATATAATATCAAAAAAATAATTGAAATGTGCATAAATTAATTTGAACACTTTAAGATATTAAAAAAAATAGTATCAAAGAAATTTTGAAGGAAAAAAACTTAGAATTTTGAATAAATTTTGTGTAATTATTCTATAATTAACTATTATGAATGTAAAATAAGTGCAAGAAAATGGCAAATGGATGCACTGGATTTGTAGGTCCAAGTACCTTGTAGATTCAGTACTATGTACCAACCAATTGCATAGGAACCTGGATCAATAATTGGAGAATTGTTCTACCAAGGACAATTATAACTCCAAGTTAATTATTATATTAGTTACTAAGTAAAGGGATTGGTGAGGGTGTTGTGTTTCCCACGTGGGGGCAACTTTGGGAATATTTTTATAATTTTTGATCAGATTAATTATATAAAATAATTAATTGAACATTAATAATTATATAATTAAATTTCAGTTTTTTTTTATAAAAAATAACAAATAATGAGTGAATTTTTTTATAAAAAATAGATAAAAATATATAATTTAATCACAAAACTATTATTATTTAGTTAATTTAAATTTTTTTGTATCAATTATAAAGTCAATAAACACTGTGAATAAAGGATTCCAATTATGAAATTATAAATAAAGTCTAACTCACACCTTTTCATTATGGTGCTCTTTGGAAGAAAACTTAATTTTATGAATTCAAAGTAGGCAGGCAATACTATATAATTTGAGTCGTTCACCTTGTAACTCACATTAAAAAGATTATTCATACGGAAGTTCAATTGGATCAAATATTGATAAGTATATGATATGATCAAATTGAATTTCATGCTACAAAATAAATAATTTTAGTTTAAAATGAACTGTTTAAATTTAATCCGTTCATTTGGTTGCATTTTTTTTTATTTCTATTTTGTCTTATTTGTTTAGCTTAAAAAGTTATAAAACAAACTTAAAAAGAAAAACTGATTAAATGCTTATTTTAACTAAAAATTAACTTTTTAAGTAAAAGCAAACGATGCCTTCATATGACAAGACTACAACCACGAGAAGAAAAAAGATTTATAGTGACAAAAAAACTGCGTTGAACAGAAAGTAAGTATTTTGTAGTAAGAATAACAATTATTACTAAAAACTTAAGTCACGATTTTCAGTGACAATTTGTTGTTTGTCATATAAATTTCGATACTAAATTTGTCAGCAAAAAAAGAAATCAAGCACCAAAAGAATTTTAGTGTTAACAATTTTAACAACCAAAAAGGTTTTGACTAAGGCCCCGTTTGTGGTAGTTGCTTATTTACTGATTTTGTTTTGCTTATTTTTGTCTTTAGTAAACTCTTTTTTATTATTTAGTCAATTTATTATATTTTTTGAATATTTACATCGAGACAAACTGAAAAAATAAAATTTTTTAATCAAAATATTTAAAAAACTCACAAAAGACAAAAATAAGTTAATAAGTAAATTAATTTTATGTTGTTTATTTTCATCTTTAGTGAGTTTTTTTTTCATCTTTTAATTAAAAAATTTTACTTTTTCAGTTTTTCTCATCGAAACGATTTGAAAAAGGAATAAAAGTCAAAATTTTAAAAAAGACAAAAAATAAATAGGATTTCCAAAATTTAGCCCAAACAGGGCCTAAGATGGTTATTGATGACAATATTTTTTACCTATCACTAAATCTCATTGGACTAATCTTTTGTGACAATACAAATTGTTATCACAAAAATATATCGTTGTATTATTGTGATAATTTCTTATTTATTGCATAAATTTTGTCACTAAATGAGGTGGAGAAAAAATGGCAACAATTTTAACGACAATGAAGAGGTTGTAACTAAAATGCTGTTATTAGGGATGACATTTTTTACAAGTCACTAACTCTTCATTAGAACAATTTTTTTTAACAAAGTAAATTCTGTCACAAAATGTATTATTGTGTTTTTGTGACAATTTATTATTTTTCACATAAGTTTCGTTGTTTAATGTGTGGAGGAAAAATTAATTTGTTTCCAAAAGAGTTTTAGTGATAACAATATTAACAATAATAGACTAACAGAGAGTTGAGATTAAAATGTGGTTAGTAATGACAATATTTTTGACTTATTATTAAATTCATTAAATCAACCTTTTGTGACCATACATTTTTCTAAGCCTCCTCAAGTTATTTTTAGAATTAACGTTCCGTTCACTTTAGAATTTAAAATATAGTTTTAAAAAAAGCATGAAAAATGTCTTCCTGTGTTTGGTTTTGACTTTAAAAATAGTAGTGTTAATGTAGTAGTATTAGTATATATAGGTTGTGTTGGTGGTGGCGATGGTTGGTGGCGGCCGAGTTGGGAGTGGTGGCAACAGTGGTGAGAGTAAAAGGTGGTGGTGATAGCAGTGGTAATTATTGTTGTGGTGGTGATGGTAGTGGCAATGATTGAGGTGGTGGTGGTGTTGGAATCTGTGAATTCATTGATCATTAAATTCTAGAATTCAATAGCAGAATTCAATTACAATTGAATTTGCCATTCAATTGGCAATTGAATCCTGAAAATCAATACCATTCATGACTATTGATTCTCCTGTAACCCTCTCCATAATGGAAGATCTATATATACTGTCAACCCATTCAGTTTTAAGAAGAAGAGAAGGAAGAGAAGCAGAGAACAGAGAGAAAAAACAAAAATACAGTAGAGGTGAGAAAGGAGATATGTAACTCAGATTATAGTGCAAGCTGTAAGAGAGAGAAAGACAGACGGAGTACGTTCGTAGCCAATCCTTGGTGGTGTTTCAACGATCGTGTAGCCGTTTTATCCTGGGAGAGTGACGCCGATGGAAAACCTACAACACTCTCGGTAGGCGGTGAATCATTCTCAAGGAAACAACGTTTGCAGGACTCAGTTTGCAAATTCTATTCATGTTATTTCATTTTCCTGTAATTTCATATTATTGTAATTGTTGAAAGTTAATAAAGATGTATTTTCTGGATCACCG
>JAOTRH010215123.1:0-10738 GCA_034768845.1 Heliamphora exappendiculata | reverse complement strand
CCAAAAGAACAGTACTACTACAATTCTATAAAAATTATCAATAAATTTATCCACGAATTTAAAATAAATAGTCCATATTAAACTGTTTGGGAAGCAGCAAGAAAGAGAGAGCCAGCACCAGAGCCACCATGAGAATGCTCAATCACAACATTGTCCGAGAGTTCGTTTCCAAGCATCTCCCAAACACTGCTGTGAAGATAGTTTCTAAAAACTCTGTAATGCTCATAGAGCCCGCCTTCGATAGTGACTACACTCCTCTTATTCGAAATTCTTCCAAGCTTCTTTATGATCCCGACTATGCCGGCACCGGCAAGCCGGGCCCCGCGTTCGGCCACGATGTCACAGACCTCGGCGATGACTTCTCTCACCATTGGAGTTGAGTTGGTGATCTGCCAGTTATGGAACACAATACAAAATTTGAATTTAACAAGAGCATTGTCCTCGTCGAAATAATAATTTATTTGCTTATTTTCGCTTTTACAAGAGTTCTTTCGTTAATTGATTAAACTATTATACTTTGTTTGCTACTCCCCTCAGGCCAAAAAAGTGACCAAAGTATTTTAAAAGTTTAGAATTAATAAGTTAAAATAAGTTAATAAATTAAATAAGCAATTGAACCTTACCACAAATATTTCTTTCAGTTTCTCATCGACAACTTCATGATCCTCTGATGTATCTTGATGCATGGCAGCCATGTCAGGCGATCTGTTTGGGTGGCGAATTCACGAATTCAATACAATGGAAGCATAATTTCAAGCACACAATAATTTTTCTTTCACAATTACGAACATTGAGAATTTTTTTTTTCACATTCAATAAATACAAAATTTAAACAATTATTAGTAAATACAAGAATGTATAACGATTGCTTTTATAAATGTGTCTAACATTAGGTATCTATAATAATTCTAAAAGTAGATTTTTACGTTTGATCACGGCAGATTTATTTTTGAGTTTGAATAAAAGAGAGGGCCAAATGAAAGAGAGAAAATAAAATTAAAAAATAAAGAAGTCAGTTTCGTTGTTTACTTATATATACTTCAATGGTATAATGTAATTTTATAAGGGCACGACTAAAATAATAGAAGAGAAAAAATATAAAAATACAAGAGTTCCATAAGTATTTATACACTTCCAATAAGGCACAACTAAAATAACAGTATAAAATATAAACATGTAAGAGTACTGGTAATATTTTATATTTTAAATGACGCATAAACACAATAATAAAAAAGGGTCATGCTAAGTATTGTTAACCACCGATTTTAGCCTGAGTCGACAGTTTTAGCCTTTCAGATATTATTTTTTGTAACTCAATGTTAAAATCCAATAGCTTGACGCCCAAAATAGAATCTTACAAATCACTATTTATTTCTCAATTCAATTAATTATTCGTACATAGCATAATAAGAATTTATAAGTAGATGTATTTTGCTAACTTTTTTCGACAAGCTCAAATTTTGAAAATCTATACAGTAATATTACGTACGTACACAGACAATCAATTACATACCAACCGCAGAGCATTCAATGAATGACCATCAATTACATACCAACCGCAGAGCATTCAATGAATGACCGAGAAGCATTTTATGTGCATTTTGTGATGGTTTTATGTGTTATTCCAACTTCCAAGCTTTAGAATGTGGAGCACCCTATTTCAAGGTTCAACTTTAACTACTTCCCAACAATTTATTCCTCTTTAAATTATTAAATACTCATTATTCAATATCAGACTGAATTCCTACAATATAATTTCCTGTCTTCTAAACAAAAGTCACAGAGAAAAACAATGTAGAATTTTAATATATTACAGTCGTTTCAATTCAAAAACTACTTCTGTACCTACCTCAACAAGTAAGGAGTTGCCAGTTTGGGTGGCACAGTCTCTCCAAATAAAGCAGTTTCCTGTGCCATCTTCAGCAAGACTCTTCTAACAATCTCTCCCAGATACATTCCTGAAACCAGCTTTTCGAAGATCTGAGACAGAAGAAAACTCAGAAAACAAATACAGTATAACCATACCATACGGACGGGCCAATGGGCAAATAACCGAAGCAAACGAGTCGTCACTGTACGTACCTGGTTACCAGGATTTGAGCTTTCTGCATCCAAAGAAGCATCAAACTCGGTTATCGGAAGATGGGGGGAAACAAAGCTTCCCCATCGTGTGCTAATCACCTGCAAGATTGAGCACATTTTTATTCACTGAACCTCTCTTAGCTCACATAATGTGCAAGTTAGTACTGTTTGGTCTTCGTGGTTCCGGGCACTAGAGGGACGGCATAGAACTAGAGAATAAGGGGGGCCGCCATATTTTTTTGTTTTTGTTTTGAGATAAATGATCTGGCGGTTGTATTGCGATGTTTGGACTATTAGTTTGATAAATTCTGAACTATTTTCAAGATAACAAATTCTAGGTTTCCCTTGTATTATTAATACTATGTTGCGAATTATCTTATATTATTTATTCAATATGGTTAATACTAGCTTTACAACTCTTATTCTATCATTTATCCTACCCTACACAAGCATTAATCAAAGTTTTACACTGCATATGTAATCATATATATAATCCCTTGGATAAAAAAAAAACGTGTAGGACTTCTAGTGTTACTTATTCGTTCTATTAATTCTATCAAATTTTATCTGAGTAATTAACAAGCAAGCCATTATTGTTAAGTTGTTTAAAAAGAAGTAACGTTATTATTTGTAACTACGCTCACCACGTCCCATCAAGTGTTTTTTTATAAGTGAGTTAAACACGTACTTTAATTATCATGTTAAGTGTTGGAATTTAATGACATGATCTATTGTGTGTTCTGTTACCGTTGTTAGTGTCAATTCATCAAAGAGCGTAACAGAAACAGATAACTTCATTAACTATTTACTCAATAGCCATAATGCAAACCAGTTCTGATTTGGGTGAGGGATGATTCCATTTGGGAACTGCTTGTGCTGTTTCTACATAAGCAGCATTTGTGCCCATTCCAAGGGTGACTGCAGCAACAGTTTCCTTGTTGTAATATCTACCTCCAGCCAAATCCCCAATAGCATCATCAGCCTGCATAAGCATGCACCAAGCTATCTCTGTAAGTTTTCTTATAGGTTGGAGTGCTCTGACTAGAATTCAGCCAAGCAACACTCAGAAGAATCTCAAGGGGCCAAACAAGACCTTACCAATGCTAAAATGCGCATGTCCACACCATGTTTCTCCAATGCCTGATTCATCTCTTCTACTAACTCTTTCCCAACCTGATTGGATGAATCACACAGTGTAGGGTTGGAGGTGATATTCATCAACAATCTAAAGATGTGACCTTAACCAAGCGTGAGATTTTCAAGCTTAAGTACCAATCATGATTATGTGATGTTTGGAATTCTTCTACATGAATATAGACACAAACAAATTGTTCTACATGAATATTGATAAGGTTAATGCATAGGTTCATGTATTACGATATTGTTTTATTCTTTTTCTGTTTTCAATGTATTTAAGGTCATTAGTATCATGTCTTGATATTTTCACATTTTGATATTGAGATCCTTACATGATCTAACAGTTTTTAATGCATTGGCACAGATGAATATGGAAAAATTTAATAGAGGATTAATCATAGCCAAAGGTTAGGCAAACTCAACCGTGTTATCAGCCGCTAAACTCTTCCATTTAATGGCTTGTCGGGAGAAGGTTGCAACTTGATCCACTGGATAGGATATGGTAAAACCCAGTTTTCCTTGTCTTTCTGGTGTCTCTTTAGTGCTCTCAGAATGTGTTGAAATAAACTTTGATAGCTCCAAAGCAATGTAGTCGAATAAATCCTGAAGTAAAAAGGTGCATTTTAATATTAAGGAATAAGGATCGAGTGAAGCAGTCTGAAGAGAATCAAAGACGCACAAGAGCTACACATGTAGCTAATTATTACAGTCATACAACCGCTGTTTTAAACCTCATTATTAGTATACATGCATATCGATAATATATATATATATCAATTGATATATAAGTAAATATCGATATCAAATGTCTAATTTTGATACGTATATATTAACTAATACAACAAGTATGGGCCTATACGATATGTACATGCCAATATGATACGATTCAAATATCTAAATTGTGCGCACAAGTAAGCCAGGTAGTAAGTTTGCAAGTTGCATAGGTTAGAAAGTTGGTTGGTTAGTTAGGCAAAGGTTAGTTAGTTGGTTAAGCATTGGTTGGTGCAGCACTAGGACCAAACCTCCATGGCTCCAACCAACCAGCATGTGCAAATGTTGTCACTATCAATTTAAAATTTGCCTTTAATATCATTTCCCATAAAAACTACATACACACAATTCAACCACAGCCTAATCGTATAAACTAGATTTTAGCCATTCATTTGTACTAGAATTCACAACATATATGAATTTCAATACAAATGAATAGCCAGAATCTAATTTATGCATTCTGATCATTTTTTGCATTTTTTTAATAAAAAAGAAGTGTACTACATACACAACTGTTTGACACGGAATAGCTACCTTGGAAGTAGCCGCCATGACATCGGAAGGAACGGCAAACTCCTCCCGGCGTAGGTCAGAAATGGGCTCATTCTTTCCTCCTAGTCGCGCTCGCAAGATTAAGAAATTTTCTCCACGGAGGTTCACTCCATAGTATAATCCTTTCTCTTCCCTGCCACCACATTTCAAACTAAATCTATATTAAAAAATTTCAACTTTTTGGCTTTTTTTTAATTAAAAAAATTAATGTAAAAATGTGTAGAAAAAGCTAACTGAAATTAAATAAATAAGCTTTTCAATAGACTTTTAAACTAAAAATCTCCCAAAAAAACAAATTACTATTTATTACATTCTTAATCAACGTGTGACTGTATTTTTAACAATTTTTTCATGTGCACTCGCTTTCTAATTATCTGTCGTGCATTTTTTTCTTTTTTGAATCATCGCGTAATTCTTTTTTTTTTTGGTTTGTCATTGTGAGGTGGAGATCGTTTTTCGTTTTTTATTTTTTATTTTTATATTGAAATGTAATGGACTCGATCTAATATCATGTAGAAGCTTTATATTCAATTTAGCTAAAAAGTAAAAACTTAAACTATCCGATGGTGAGGTTTCAACATGATGGCCTTGTTTGGGCAAATTTGTGTGGTTTTTTCTTATTATCTTTTCTTATTTTAAATCTTCGTTATAATTTTTTTACTTTTTTGAATTATTTTGATGAAAGAATTTGAGAAAAAAATTTAATCAAAAGGTGAAAAAAAATTCACTAGAAAAAAATAAAAAATAAAATTTTTTTGTCTTTTGTAAATTTTTTTTCTTCATATTTTGGTAAAAAAAAAAATCCTTTTAGTTCATCTCAATTAGATTAGTTCAACAATATAATTGTTCAATCAAATGATAAAATATGTTCATTAACAAAAATAAATAAATAAAATCAAATAAACAAATAACTGAATAAGTAATTATTCCAAACAAGACCCATATTAAGTAACACTCATTACTGTCATATGTAGAATTCTATTAGTTAACTACATAGATGGATTCAAGGGGAAGGATGGGAGTTCATATGTAGAATTTTATTCTTTAACTACATAGATGGATTAAGGGATGGACGGGAGTAATCGTCTTTTTTAAATTTGAAAAAAAATTTCAATTATAGTGATAATAATTCAAAATATATTTAGATCATACAAGTTCGACTCTTTACCATTTTTTAAAATAACTTAATATTAATTTTTTAAAAATTTATAAAAATAATTTGCTTGTTATAAATTAAAATTATACGTCCGTTATTGTGTAATTGTGTATACCTGCATATATATATATATATATATATATATATATAAAAGTTCATATTCAAGAGAGAGAGAGAGAGAGAGAGAACCCGGTGGGCAGTGGAGAGAGGTAGGAGACAAGCATCATATTCATGGGGTTGGCTTGATGATTGGAAGCAAGCCCATCTTGCATATCCGCCACCAAATCATTAGCCACATGCCAAAGCTTGGGCACGGGGGTGGCGCATTCCCTCGCGAATCTTCGCAGAATGCGCTGCGTGTCTCTCCACCTTCGCTCGCTCCGCCGCTTCCAGTGCCTGACCACCACCGCCACCCCCACCACGGCCGTCGCAGCCGCTGCCAGCACCACCACCTCTTTCCTCATCTCTCTGTGTGCCAAACCAGAATCCGTTCGAGATACAGAAACTTCCCATTCAAATCACAAGAAGATCAGTTTATCCCATATCCGAATCTCAAAAGGCAACGGAAAACCCGACGTTCGTGTTGAGAGAAGAACGAGTATCATGGCACAAGCACGGCGGGAAGACGCGAAAATGGGAAATGTAAGATCTAGCCCGGCCCATCCGATTTTGGTCCAGATCGATCTAGCCCGGCCCATACGATTTGGGCCAGATCGATCTAGCCCACCCCACCCAAAATTTAGCCCTTAAATAGTTCAGCCTGTCCCATGTTTGGAACATTTCGAAGCCCAATGTTGTTCGCTATATCTATTAGAAATTTTTATCTTTTCTAGAACACCAATTGGTGTCTCTGTAGATTTTTTACAATTAAGGACAAATTTAAAATTTTAAAATTTATAAAAATAACTATTCAAATTCAAATTTTCAAAATTAAAAAAACAATAGGTGCCACCATTCTAGTTAGATTGAGATTTTCTCTATTTTACAAAATAATGGAGGTCTCTTCATTTCTACTTAATAATATATAACGCTAATCTATTTTAATGTTCTGAACCGTTCATATTGTAAAAGTTATCAAAATTAACATTCGAACACAAAGTTAAATTGATTTAATACCTGCAACTAGACTATTAAATTATATTTATTCTTAAATTTAATATCACCATATAGTTATCGATGTCTTATCAATTTAATTTTTTATATATATAATTTTCTCAAATAACTCTATAATATAAACGAATCAAATCAATAAAATAAATTATTTTACATACTACAAATTAAAAATGAAACTCTCTCCAGAGAACCTGGATCCGAAGTTTACATGAGCTTCTTCCAAATTTCCACCGACAAATGGATTTTTCCAAATTTGAAGGCTACAATTCATTATTAGTATATGAAGTTGGCATGAGTTTCCTCCCAATAATTTATTTTCGTTTTGTTTTTTTTTTTTTTCATATTTGCGTTAAAGAAAATTATTTTTCAATTCTTTTGGGCATTAGAAATTTTAAAAATAAAAAATAAATAATATAATTATTTTAAAAGAGATGACGAAAGAAATTATTTTTAGCTAAAATGCATTTTATTTTTGTCACTACTGAACCTTTTTCAACATTATATAATCAATAAAAAGTTACTTTTTAAGTTCTTCATGATCATCCAAAAAGTATAAAATTTTAACACAAATATATAAAAAGGATAAAAGTAATCTACATGACAAACACCTCAATTTTTTTGCTTATTTTATTCTTGGTGAACTTTTTCAGATTTTGAATAAATTTTTTTTACTTTTTTAATTAGTTACAAGTTTATTTTCTATCAAAAGATAAAAAGCTCAAAAAAGGCAAAGATGACAAAAAATCAAACTTTTATCCCAAACTAGACTATTGCCAAATTACACTAATAGTCCCTAAAAGTTTCCCTCATCCCAATTCGGTCTTTAACGTTTTAATTGCATTATTTTCTTTTTCAAATTTCAAATTTGTATAAAAGGTTCAATTAAAGGCCTTTCTCTCTTTTTTCTGTATGAAGTCACGTGCGGTTCACATACATGGTCTTATTATAGTTTAAAACAAATAAATTTATTTATTTTAAAAACTAGCTCACCGAGTTAACTTTCAATATGTGATATCTCATCTTACATCGATGAGAGATAAAGATTGAATTTGACATATAAAAAAATTTGTGAACTACTACTAATAACTTAGATTAAGCATTTTGAATTACGTAGTTAAGCATTTTATTTATGTTATTGGGTTAATAATTCGCCCAAATCATTACAAATGATATCAGAGTCAGGTTGGTCATGTACGGGCTCTGCAGCTACCGACTTCGTGACGATTAAATAGAAAAGTAAAGGTTCTAAATAAGAGTAAAAACCCTAAAGTTATAAATTTGTGCACGTTTATGAGTTTTTCTGTCTGTTAATGAACTTTCATTTACATCCCAACTAAAAAGAAAAACTTGGTAACTCAAAATTTTCTTTATATATTATATTAAGTTTCTATTCTAACGACATGGATAGGGTATCAAATAATGAGCGAACTCACTCACAAATGGCCTCTCTCATTCTCTCTCTATATATAAATATATAGAATATATTATGGATAATTATACTTATCTCCCATGAGATTTAAACTTATTACAGTAACCTCCCATGTAGTTTATGAAATTACACTAACCTCCTATAAGATTTAATTTTAACATCAATTGCACCCAAACTGTTAAAATTTTCGTTAAAATTTAACGAAAATCGCTCATTCCACCAAAAAATCACCATTCCTACCCCAAAATCACCATTCAAATCACATTTTCCCCCCCCAAATCACAATTGCCACCCCAAAATCACCATTTTTGAAACTACCATTCCGTTGAAATTTGGAATGAAAATGGTGGTTTTGGGGAGAAAGATGATTTGAATGGTGATTTTGAGATGGGAATGGTGGTTTTGGGGTGGGAGGTTAGTGTAATTTCAGAAATTACTTGAGAGATCTCTGTAATAAGTTTAAATTTTAAGAAAAATAAGTGTAATTATCCTAATTTATTATATCCAAAGTTGTATTTTACTTTTTATTTTATTGTCGTCATTAATTTGGTGGATCCATTATTATTTATATTTACGTTCAATGTAGTAGGGAGAAATAGAGAGAGAGAGAGAGAGAGAGATTTGTCTCCAAAAACCAAGGAAGAAGATATATGAGAACATTGGATTCAAAACCCAAACAGCCACAAGCTCAAGCAGATAGAGGTGATATTTAGTATTGTTTAGTAACTTATAAATTATATCTTGTAATAATAATTATGAGTGTTTAGTAAAATTTATAATTTATAATTAAAATAAAAATAAAAATTATAAATTATAGTAAAAATTATTAATATTTTAAAAAATTTATAATTTATAACTAAAATTAATAACAAAAAATTAAAAACAGCTAATACCAATTTTGACAAACACCTTAGAAGAATAAAAGGGAATGCTAAATCCTTGAATGCTTTGACAAACAAATAAAGCACAAAACAAGTTGAACCAACAAAAGTAGAAAAGCTCCTCGACCTTATTTGATAATAGTTGTAAATTGAGGGAAACTAGTAGTGAGGTGATATTAGAAATGAAGTGAGATGGATTGATAATGATATAAAATTATGAATAAAATAAGATTAGTTTTTTTTGTATTTATTTTGAATAGAATTAAGTAACGAACTATACAGACTCATGTTTATTCTGGACGGAATTGGATAATATGAGATCGAATTATATTAGTTAATTTCTAATATTACTCTTGTAGTAAAAAAACTAATAAATATGTTTTTTATTTTTTAAGATTAGCTAATAAGTAAATTTGTTTAAAATTAAGTTAAATAAGCTAATAAGTTAAAATTTATGTTATTTATTTTGAATTTTTGAATTTTTGAATTTTTTATTAAAAAATTTTAAAAATTTTAAATTCACTCATTGAAATGATTTTAAAAATAAAAAATAAAAAATAAAAAATAAAAATTAAAAGTAATAAAAAATAGACAAAAAAATGGGTCAAATAGTTACAATAGCAAAAATAAAGAAGACGACACTGGGTATGGGAGATACTGAACCATAGAAAGGTAGCAGCCTGCAGAGAAGAGGATTTGTGGGGCACTTTGGTCAATTTGAATATAATCCACTTGAACTGGATTCGTAATATCACCCTCCCATGGGTTTTACAGTCAGCCCCATTTGGGGAAAATTATTAAATACTCTTGGCAGAGTAGACAATGTTATTTAATATTTTTAATAAATAAATTATTACAATTTATATAATGTGAATCACATTTTGTCTTTTAATCACTCAACAAAAATAAATTAATATATTTTTATCGTAAAATTTATCGTCACTATATTATATAAAAACACAACGTAAACTTATCACATAAAACTCTAAAAGCATCGAATAAATACTCCTCATTTTTAATCCCATATGATTGTTTGTCCAGTTGCTTTTTATTGAAAACAAATATAGTACAATTAATTCACTTTTTTACTAGTACAATCCATCCATCTACAACTGCCATCAAACATGTCTTTTGTGTCCATTTGTAGTATGATTGGATTGAATAAAATTATATTATTCAATTTGGTCCGTCATTATGTAAAAAATGATTAAAAACATATTGGATTATATTTCATATTTACATTATATTCAATCTAATACACTAGTTGAAGTGTTATATATAACAATGGGTAAGAATTTTTTTTAAAATTATTACTCCTATTCATATTCAAATTTATATATAGAATGTTTTTATTTTTCGATGAGAGAATTTTAATATTATTTAAATAAATTTAAAGTCTTATAATATGAGTAGTTTTTCTTGTACTAAATTTATAATTTAAAATAAATTTATACAGTATTCATTACATATATAAAATAAAAGTGCTCAAATCTCGCGCTAATATCACGTTATTTATTGTATGTACAAGTCATATTAACATAAATATCTCTTTTTATTGAAAAGGAGCATACTATATATATATATATATATATATATATATATATATATATACAGTTA
>JAOTRH010215112.1:0-10738 GCA_034768845.1 Heliamphora exappendiculata | reverse complement strand
ATAGACAAAATCAGTGCCACAAGAAAGAAGCCAAAAATAGCCGGAGTGGTTTGATCTTGATACCACCCGGCCGGGCGCCACTGATAGCACACGGAACACCACAACCGATAGCACACGGAAGCAGTTCCTAAACAGGTTGCAACCCACTGCCCCACGTTTGCTGCAGAATATTAGCAAAGATTACTCTACTGCAAAACCACATAAACCAACAAGTTTCAGCCCACAGTATTAAAAGCCACTAATGGCTTTCCAAATCACCACCACGCGCTCCAAGAAGCCGTGTACACCACCAACTCACACAGAGACTTCATCTTCAAGCTCAGGAAATACCTAAATTTTAACCAGTCAGCTCACATAGGATTCTTTTCTCTCGGCACAACTCTCGCAGAAGTAGAGAGACCATTCGTCGGCGGCACAATTGCTGTCTGAGAATCGACGAAGGAGGACTGGTTATCATCTTCCGTCAAGTGCAACCAAACCAGAGAGCCAACTTTCCAACGCAAACCCACAGCTCAAAAAATCGAGAAGCATGGAAATACTCACTACGTTAACAAATCTGCGCATAACAGCCACATCAAACTTGACAGGTCCACATCAAGCTCTCCCCCTACGGGATGTTTTAACCAGAGAAAACCCTTAAAAGAAATCCCAAATCAAAAGAAACCAATCCCGAGAAGCCCCAATCCCAATCGATGAGCCATTAACAGAAACTAAAACTAGAGAACGGAGATCCAAGGGAGCCACCGTAGCGCCATAGACACGTGAAAACTAGCTCACACCGAGTTTAAGTGTTGTAAACTGGAGCTCACTTTAGATGAACACAATAGTAGTATCATTCAACTTAACAGGTCCACAACAAACATAAGTAATAGATGAACTCCAACAGTATGCATCTTTATATCATTAATTAACGAGACAAAGATAGTCCTTGCTTCACCAGGGAAAAAACCAAATATAACGTTTAATCCATGGAAACAAAAATAACACACTGACCCTTAGATTCACTCCACCATTGCCATGGGACTGTGATCCGAAGCCATCTAGAACTAATGGCAATTTCACCAACCAAAACTTTTTAACAGTTCCAAAAGGTACATCAAAACATGGTATTTATGCATCAAAACTCACGCCTAACCCACTGATACAAACTCATCTTCGTCCCCATGAATGGTCTGACTCAAGTAAAAGCTTAACCATGCTTAGTCATAACTGCTCTAAATTTATAAAAAATACAAACTAGCTATGATATGCCCAGAGAGCAAGGAACTAACCAATCCACACTAGCATGGCAACAAAACGCGAACGCAAAATAGGCTCAATGGCGATTAACGCAAATCATTACAAAAACATCACAGACCCAACATTTGCTCTAAAAAAGCTTCAATAACAGTTGATCAAAGAAAACTAACAACTAGCTTCTCATTCATAAATAAATACTAAAAAGCCAAAAGATAACCAGAATACCAAAACCATACTTGATCTACTTCGAAAAGATGCAGACCTACTAATAGAACTGCTCCTCATGAATCATCATCAACCGTGGCATGATTCACTAGACAGAACACCATGGAAGGACCTTGCTGCACCTGATTTTCCATAAGAGAGCCCTGGGGGAGAGCTTTCTCTAGAGAGATAAGTTCTCCCTGACGATGTTGTTGGCCATTACTTTATTTTAATTTGTTCGTGAGTTCAAGGCGATTCAAATCATTGCGGGTTCACATTATTTGGTATCAAAGCTCAGGTTTCAAATCAGGTTTATCTATCATTTTACGTTTTTTGCTTTGGGTTTTTGTAGAGGCATTTATTCTTGATTTTTCTTGATCCTTGTTCTCTCTTGAATTTTTGTTCTTTCTTGTTTAGCGTTGTTCTTGATTCTTGTTAATTCCTTGTTTTTAATATTTTTTGAGTTCATTTGTTTTTATTCCTTTTTTTTACAAAAAAGGATCAATCAATATTTTGTTGGAAGCCACACTTTGTTATGATTCTTAAATCCATATCTTGTATTGAAATCAATATCTTTTGAGATCAATCAATCAATCAATCTAATTACCAAAAAAAAATCAATCAAGCAATATCTTTTGAGATCAATTAATTATTCAATCAATACCTTTTGAGATCAATCAATATCTTTTGTTGAAATCCTGTGTTAAAATCTTGTGTTAACCCGCCAGGGTAGCCTAACAGTTTAAGGTTGTTACTGGGATCAACTGTAAACCCAGAGGTCTTGTGTTCGACTCTCGCTGGAAGCGCCCTGACTTAATCGATACATGTGATTTGCGGGTGATTGCAGGTATCCGGAGATTTTAAGCTTTAGAGGTGGGTCCAAAAGGCCCTGCCTTGAGGTGGTTCCTCCGTCATAAAAAAATATATTCTTGTGTTGAAATCTTATGTTGCATAAGGATGGCATCTAGGGTTTGAGTTGGTAATACATTCTTGGGTTTCTGCAGTTTTCGCCGTAAAAAAATTAAAAAAATTAAAATAAATAAAAATGACGGCAGCAGCATTCTAGGGTTTCGGCAGTGGTATACTAGGGTTTGCCAAACCTTATTTTAAAAAAAAGAGAGAGAAGAAGAAGTTGTTTTTGGCAATAGATATTCAAGTATTTTATGTGGCTAATATAGTGAACTTTGTTTTCCAATTGGTTGCGTATATCATCATTTGAAATTCGAGTACTTTATTATTTTGTATATCATCATTAGTATTTTTCGTTTGTCTTTTTCTCTCCCAACATCCGTATTTTTCGTGTCATTTTTATTCCCTTTTGCTTGTTGGATCTATTGCTAGTTGGGACAATACAAGTTGTTCCTTAGTTGAAGTTCAATTAGTTCTTAAAGAACTTGTAAGGGAAACAAGAGCAGTAAAAGGCAAGAGTGGGTGAGCTTATTATTGGCAAAAAGCCAAAAGAGTGCATACACGAGTGGAGTGACCTTATTTGAGTGCAAACTCGAAAGGGAGTGTGTGAGAAATTATTTTTAACATTTTTTTGTTTCTATAGTTTCACGTAAATGTCTTTCAAGGCTGAAGGTTCAGACGAGCGACGAGAACCACTCACGTTGCTGGCTATACAGCAACAATTTGAACGCATGAACATGGTGTTTAATGAAATCTAGGATCAGATGGATAGGCAAGACGCTGTTATTGCTACATGGCGTGAAGAAGGAAACCAAAGAAGGCGAGACGAGCGTGCTTCTGATGACGACCAGGAGGATGAATTCAATGATGAAGAGGATCAAGGACCTTTGAACAGAGATGGTAGGGTTGTACCAAGAGATAGAAGGCGTGGTCTAGATTTTCGAAGAGATCCCAGATGGCGAGATGGAGTTGACAAAAATCTAGAAAGCATCAAAATTAAGATTCCATTGTTCCAAGGGAAGAATGATCCGGAAGTATACTTGGAATGGGTGAAGAAGGTTGAGTTGATTTTTGAGTGCCATAATTACTCTGAGGAGACAAAGGTAGAACTCGTCGTCATTGAATTTACCGATTATGCTATTATATAGTGGGATCAACTTGTGATGAACCGAAGGAGAAACCAAGAGAGGCCTATTGAGACGTAGGAGGAGATGAAGGTAATCATGAAGAGGCGATGGAGATGAAGGTAATTACTACAAGGAGATGGAGATAGCCATGATTATTACTACAAGGCGATGGAGATGAAGGTAATTACAATGCCTTACTTAAGGTTATCGGAGCATGGATTATTACTACAAGGAGATGGAGATAGCCATGATTCGGGCTAACATTGAAGAAGATAGAGAAGCTACCATGGCAAGGGTTTTGAATGGGCTGAACCGGGATGATGCCAACATAGTAGAATTACAACACTACGTAGAGTTGGAAGACATGGTGTATATGGCAATAAAGGTGGAACGACAACTTAAAAGGAAAGGGGCTCATTCACTTCAAAATCCAAGCTCATCTACTTCATGGAGATCTGATTGCAAGAAAGATGATGGGAATCAAGGTGGTTTTAGAGATGGTGGACAGAGTCTCAGAAATCTGTTGCAAGTCCCAGAGGGCCAATTAGAAGATCAAGAGTAAAGAAGATCAAGGACGCAATGCAAGGATTGGTGCAATCTGTCTGAACTGAGCATGCCAATTTATTATGCAAGAATTCACCGTTTAAGATGGGATCACAAGAAGAAGAACATGTTCCACTTCATGTGATACAAGCTACGGAGAGAAGCACAACCTAATGGTTTTTATTTTAATGTTCATGCTTATGGGCTTGTTAGACTATTTAATTTGTTGGATTTTTGCTTTTAATTATTATAAGAAGAATATGAATTTGGGCCTAAATAATTTCGGCCAGCCCGTGATTGGGTGTAGTTAGGTTTAGTTTTGGCTAGCACATATTGTCCTACATTGCTTAGAAGTAAGGAACTTATTCCAATCTTCTCCTATATAAAGGAGCCTCCATGTATTATTTAAACATGAATAAAGTGAAGTACAATTTTCTTTGAGAGAAAGTTTCTCTTGTAGTTCTTGAGTGAACTAAATGACTTATCAAGGGTTCTTCCTTGTGGCGTCCTAGTTACAATCTTGTTTCTTGTTGACAATCTTGGTTCTTGTTGACAATCTTGGTTCTTGAAACAAGAGTTCAACGGGTCAAGATTTGTTCATTGACTTGATTTTGACGTTCTTGGGTTTATTTTAATTTGTTCGTGGGTTCAAGGAGATTCAAATCCTTGCGGGTTCACATCATTTGGTATCAAAGCTCCAGCTTCAAATCAGGTTTATCTATGCTTTTACGTTTATTATTTTGGGTTTTTGTCGAGGCATTTTCTTGGTGTCGTTCTTGTCTTTGTTAATTCTTGATTTTTCTTGATCCTTATTCTTTCTTAAATTTTTGTTCCATCTTGTTTAGCATCGTTCTTGATTCTTGTCAATTCCTTTTTTTAAATCTTTGCTTGAGTCGATTTGTTTTTATTCCCTTATTTTTAAAAAAAAGAATCAATCAATATTTTGTTGGAGGCCACACTTTGTTTTGATTCTGAAATCCAAATCTTGTATTGAAATCAATATCTTATGACTTCAATCAACCAATCAATCAATATCTTTTGAGATCAATCAATATCTTGTGTTGAAATCTTGTGTTGCATAAGGGGGCAGCTAGGGTTTGAGTTGGCAACATATTCTAGGATTTTTGCATGGTTTTAGCCGCAAAAAAAAAGTGGCAATAGTAGCATTCTAGGGTTTCGGTAGTGGTGTGCTAGGAGTTTGCCAAATCTTATTTAAAAAAAAAAGAAAAAAAAAAGAGAGAAGAAGAAGTTTTTGGTAATAGATATTCAAGTACTTTATGTTGTTAATACAGTGAACCTTGTTTCCCAATTGGTTGCGTATGACATCATTAGAAATTCAAGTACTTCATTCTTTCTTATATCATCTGTGGTTCACATCATTTGCGTATATCATCATTTCCTCTCTCCAACATCTGTATTTTCTGTGTCACTTTTATTCCCTTTTGTTTCTTGGATCTATTGCTAGTTGGGATAATACAAGTTGTTCCTTGGTAGAAGTTCAATTAGTTCTTAAAGAACTTGTAAGGGAAACAAGAGCGGTAAAAGGCAAGAGTGGGTGAGCTTATTATCGGGAAAAAGACAAAAGAGTGCATACACAAGTGGAGTGACCTTATTTGAGTGCAAACACGAAAGGGAAGAGAGCCACTCATGTTGCAGGCTATACAACAACAATTTGAAAGCATTAACGTGGTGTTTAATGAAATTCGAGATCGGATGGATTGGAAAGACGTTGTTATTGCCACACGGAGTGAAGAACGAAAACAAAGAAGGCAAGACGAGTGTGCTTCTTATGACAACCAAGAGGTTGAATTCAACGATTAAGAGGATCAAGGTCATTTGAACAGAGATGGCAGGGCCGTACTAAGAGGCAGAAGGCGTGGTCTAGATTTTCAAAGAGATCTCAGATGGCGAGATGGAGTTGACAGAAATCTATGAAGCATCAAGATGAAGATTCCATCGTTCCAAGGGAAGAATGATCTGGAAGCATACTTTGAATGGGAAAAGAAGGTTGAGTTGATTTTTGAATGCAATAATTACTCTGAGGAGAAAAAGGTAAAACTCGCCGTCGTTAAATTTACCGATTATGCTATTATATGATGGGGTCAACTTGTGATGAAGAGAAGGAGAAACCATGAGAGGCCTATTGGAACATGAGAGGAGATGAAGGCAATCATGAAGAGGCAATTTGTTCCAAGTCACTACTATAGGGATTTTTATCAAAAGTTACAATGCCTTACCCAAGGTTATTGGAGCATAGATGATTACAACAAAGAGATAGAGAAAGCCATAATTTGGGCAAACATCGAAGAAGATAGAGAAGCTACCACGGCAAGGTTTTTGAATGGCCTAAACCAGGATATTGCCAACATAGTAGAATTTCAACACTACATAGAGTTGGAGGACTTGGCGCATACGGTAATAAAGGTGGAACGGTAACTTAAAAGGAAAGGGGCTCATTCACTTCAAAATTCGGGCTCATTTACTTCATGGAGATCTGATTGGAAGAAAGACAACATGGCTGCTGTCAAGTCTAAAATTGAACCACCCAAGAAGAGAGATGAAGTTTCAGCTCCACCAAAGGTAAAATCGAACCTCAAACTTGTAATCATGACATTAAATGTTTTCGTTGTTTGGGCGTACGTCACATAGCTTCACAATGTCCAAATAAGAGGACCGTGATTGCACGTGCTGATGGAGAGGTGGAAATTAAAAGTTAGAGCGATGATGAACAAATGCCACAACCTAAGGCGGCTTGTGATGATGATGTGGAGTATCCAGTAGAGGGTGAGTCACTTGTGGCTAGGCATGCTTTAAGTGCCCAAGTCAAAGAGGATGACATTGAACAACAAATATGGATTGTACGAGTGATTGGTAATGCCTTTTGGGCTAACTAATGCACCTAGAACATTCATGAGGTTAATGAATCATTGCGTGCGCTTATAGGCAGATTTGTTGTTATCTATTTTGATGATATCTTTGTGTATAGCAAGAACTTAGATGAGCATTTAGAACATTTGCGTTGTGTGCTTGATGTTTTGAGAAAAAAAAAATTATATGCCAATATAAAGAAATGTTTTTTTTGTTTGGACAAAGTTGTGTTTCTTGGTCATGTTTTTAGGCAAAAGAGGAGACGCAGTAGATGAGGAAAAGGTGAAGGCTATCAAAGAATGTCCCACACCCAAGTCAATCAAGGAGGTAAGAAGTTTTCATGGTTTGGCTAGTTTTTATCGACGCTTTGTCAAAGATTTCAGTATACTAGCCGCACCGCACCGCTCACTGAAATTGTTAAAAAATTCGTGGGTTAAAATAGGGGAAGTGAGCAAAATCGTGCAATTATTGAGATTAAAGAAAGGTTATGTAGTGCTCCTATTTTGGCATTACCTGATCTTTCAAAAACTTTTGAGATTGAGTGTGATGCTTCAGGAATAGGTATTGGAGTTGTTTTGTTACAAGAGAAGCGGCCCATTACTTATTTTAATGGAAAGCTAAATGGAATAGCTTTGAACTACCCAACATATGACAAGGAGGTTTATGCATTGGTGAGAGCCTTGGAGACCTGGCAACATTATCTGTGGCCGAAAGAATTTGTTATACATTTTTTTGTGTCGTTAAAAGTATTATAAGAAAAGAAAAAGATTACACGAATACAAGGGGCATACCCCATGCCAAACAAACCAACACCAAGAAACAAAGCTAGAAGCAACAAAAATAGGGTTTAGGCTTAACCATAACCAAACAACAACCAAAGATGAAACAATACTGAAAAAAAAAGAAAAGCAAGAAGCAAACAAAACAGGCTTTAGGCTTAGCCATAACCAAACAACAACCAAAAGAACCAAACTCAAACAAGCCAAAGGGCAAAAGAACGATGCCCCAACCATAACATGAGTAATGGGCGAGCAATCGGCGCTATTAAGGCAGACAAAACAAAATAAAATCACGTATAATGGAAACCATAAGGAAACAACATTAAAACACTTCTCAGTCGGCCATAAAAAGAGACAACAGAGCTCCAAACAACCTACTAGGCAATAAGAAGGGGCAAGATAAGTTGAATAAAAGGCATGCAAGGTGGATGGAATTTATTGATTCATAAGGTTAATGAATCATTGCGTGCGTTTATAGGCATATTTATTGTTATCAATTTTGATGATATCATTGTGTATAGCAAGAACTTAGATGAGCATTTAGAACATTTGCGTTGTGGGCTTGATGTTTTGAGAGAAAAAAATTATACGCCAATATAAAGAATGTTCTTTTTGTTTGGACAAAGTTGTGTTTCTTGGTTATGTTGTTAGGCACAAGAGGAGTCGCGGTAGATGAGAAAAAGGTGAAGGCTATCAAAGAATGTCCCACACCCAAGTCAATCAAGGAGGTAAGAAGTTTTCATGGTTTGGCTCGTTTTTATCGACGCTTTGTCAAAGATTTCAGTACACTAGCCGCACAGCTCACTTAAATTGTTAAAAAATTCGTGGGTTTTAATAGGGGAAGTGAGCAGAATCGTGCATTTATTGAGATTAAAGAAAGGTTATGTAAAACTCCTATTTTAGCATTACCTGATCTTTCAAAAACTTTTGAGATTGAGTGTGATACTTCAGGAATACGTATTGGAGCTGCTTTGTTACAAGGGAAGAGGCCCATTACATATTTCAGTGAAAAGTTAAATGGAGAAGCTTTGAATTTCCCAACCTATGACATGGAGCTTTATGCATTGGTGAGAGCCTTGGAGACCTGGCAACATTATCTGTGGCTGAAAGAATTTGTTATACATTTTTTTGGAAAGTTAAACGTATTATAAGAAAAGAAAAAGATTACACGAATACAAGGGGCATACCCTGGGCCATACAAACCAACACCAAGAAACAAAGCTAGAAGCAACGAAAAACAGGCTTTATTCTTAACCATAACCAAACAACAACCAAAGATGAAACAATATCCCAAAAAAAAAAAAAAGCCAGAGGAAAACAAAACAAGCTTTTGGCATGGCCATAACCAAACAACAACCAAAAGAACCAAACTCAAAGAAGCAAAAGGGCAGGAGAACGATGCCCCAACCATAACATGAGTAATGGGCGAGCAATCGGCGCCAATAAGCCCGTGAAAACAAAATAAAACCATGTATATTGGCAACCATAAGGATACAACGTTAAAACACTTCTCAGCCGGCCATAAAAAGAGCCAACATAGCTCCAAACAACCTGCTAGGCAATTAGAAGGGACCAGGTAAGTTGAATAAAAGGCATGCCAGGTGGATCGAAATTATTGATTCAGGAGGTTAATGAATCATTGCGTGCATTTATAGGCAGATTTGTTGTTGTCTACTTTGATTATATCTTTGTGTATAGCAAGAACTTAGATGAGCGTTTAGAACATTTGCGTTGTGTGCTTGGTGTTTTGAGAAAAAAAAATTATATGCCAGTATAGAGAATGTTCTTTTTGTTTGGACAAAGTTGTGTTTCTTGGTATGTTGTTAGGCACAGGAGGAGTCGCAGTAGATGAGGAAAAGGTGAAGGCTATCAAAGAATATCCCACACCCAAGTCAATCAAGGAGGTAAGAAGTTTTCGTGGTTTGGCTAATTTTTATTGATGCTTTCTCAATGATTTCACTACACTAGCCGGGCTCACTGAAATTGCTAAAAAATCAGTGGGTTTTAATAGGGGAAGTGTGCAAAAGGCACGCTAAGTGGATGGAATTTATTGATTGATGAGGTGAATGAATCATTGCGTGCATTTATAGGCAGAATTTTTGTTGTCTATTTTGTTGATATCTTTGTGTATACTAAGAACATAGATGAGCATTTAGAACATTTGCGTTGTGTGCTTGATGTTTTGAGAAAAAAAAATTATACGCCAATATAAAGAATGTTCTTTTTGTATGGACAAAGTTGTGTTTGTTGGTTAGGTTGTTTGGCCCAAGAGGAGTCGCAGTAGATGAGGAAAGGGTGAAGGCTATCAAAGAATGTCCCACACCCAAGTCTATCAAGGAGGAAAGAAGTTTTCATGGTTTGGCTAGATTTTATCGGCGCTTTCTCAAATATTTCAGTACACTAGCCGCACCGCTCACTGAAATTGCTAAAAAATTAGTGGGTTTTAAGAGGGAAAGTGTGCAAAATCGTGCATTTACTGAGATTAAAGAAAGGTTATGTAGTTCGGCAATTTTAGCATTACCGGATCTTTCAAAAACTTTTGAGATTGAGTGTGGTGCTTCAGGAATAGGTATTGGAGCTGTTTTATTACAAGAGAAGCGGCTCATTTCTTATTTCAGAGAAAAGCTAAATGGAGCAGCTTTGAACTACCCAACATATGACAAGGAGCTTTGTGCATTGGTGAGAGCCTTGGAGACCTGGCAACATTATCTGTGGGCGAAAGAATTTGTTATACATTTTTTTTGGGTAGTTAAAAGTATTATAAGAAAAGATAAGGATTACACGAATACAAGGGGCATACCCCGTGCCATACAAACCAAAACCAAGAAACAAAGATTAGCAACCAAAAATAGGCTTTAGGTTTAGCCAAAACCAAACAACAACCAAAGATGAAACAATACCTAAAAAAAAAAAGAAAAGGAAGAAGCAAACAAAACAGGCTTTAGGCTTAGCCATAACCAAACAACAACCTAAAGAACAAAACTCAAACAACCAAGAGGGCAAGTGAACGTTGCCCCAACCATAGCATTAATAATGGACGAGCAATCGACGCTAGTAAGCCCGTCAAAA
>JAOTRH010215101.1:0-10739 GCA_034768845.1 Heliamphora exappendiculata | reverse complement strand
TCAAATTAGCTATGATAGTATGATTTTTTTTTATCGAACTTATTAAAAGATTGAGATAATTTTAAAATTCTTAATATCATTTATTATTAAAAAAATGAGACTAAAAATAGATCAGTGAATAAACGAGTAAAATTTTAATATCAAATCTCTCGATTCTAAAAAAAAATGTGACTAAAAATAGGTCTCGTCAATCTACTCTTTTATCAATCATAGCTAGCAGTCGTAGTTAGCTCTAGCTTTGCCTCCTCTCTAATCTCCTCTCGCTTCTTACCATCAGAGTCATATCTACCTTTCCCCTCAAGTTTGCACTTCCAAACATTTTTTGCTTTTCGCTTGCACTGTCGGTTGATTAGCGCTCTCTCTTTGAAGAATCGATCAATTGCTTTGTTAATATGAGAATATCATTATAAGGTATGTGGAGACTCGGTACGTTGTTATTAATTATTTAAACATAATTAAATTTATTAAAATAATTTTTTTTATAATTGATACGATATTTAGCATGCGTTGAGGTCCTGGAGTATAATATTGCGATAAATCAGGCAAAATTAGAAAGTTGAGATTTATTTAATTTGAATTAATTTAAATTAAGATAGAAGATTAATGTAATGGATGTATTATTATAATTACAATATGTCATTGAGGGTGGAAATTTGTAGGGGCTTTGAGAAAAGTGAAATAAATAAATAAACAAAAGCAAGTTCCGAACACAGCCACCACTACGCGCCTCTTCTCTTCTTCTCCATCTTATTCACCAATGCCAACCTTAAATCCGCCGCCACCGATCTCAGAGACGACACCGTCATCCACTGCTGGGTACCTAAGACCCAAAACCCCACCAAACCATCCCTCCTCCTCATCCACGGCATCGGCGCCAACGCAATGTGGCAGTGGAACGAGTTCATTTCCCGTATCTGCTCCAAATTTAACGTGTTCGTCCCAGACCTCCTCTTATTCAGCGGCTCCTCCACCACCCTGCCGGGTCGATCGAAGGCGTTCCAAGCCCGGTGCGTGATGAGGACAGTGGAGGCATTCGGGGTTCAGAGGATGCGCGCGGTGGGGTTGAGCTACGACGGGTTTGTGGCGTATAGTATGGTGGTGCAGTTCCCGGAGGTGGTGGAGCGGGTGGTGATCGGCGCCGCCGGGGTGTGTATGGAGGGGAAGGACATAGATGATGGCAGCTCGGCACTGTCGTGGGGTTGGCCGGCGGTGTGGCTGACGATGAGTGGCGAAGCTTGTGGCGGTGGTCGCCGAAACCTAGGGCTTTCAATTTGGAGCAAAATCTGCAACTTTTTGGCTCAATGAGGTAGGATTTTGACTACATCGGATGTTTTGCTCTAATTTGTGTTGATTTTGATGGATAATCATTTGAAACCCTAAGTTTCTTTAGAGATTGATTGAAACCCTAGTTAATCTAGAAATTATGGAGTTGGATTCATGGTAATTGTTGAATATGACAAAATTGGAACATTTAAGTAGTTGATTAAGCTTTATAACCTGAAAATTTGAGGGTTAAAGATTGAATTTGTAACTTGGTATTTTGTAGATTTTGTATGTATACACCATAATTTGGGGTGAGGGATGGGATTATCCCTTTTCTAATATGGTACAGGAGATTAATTCATAACTTAATTTAGTAAATTGAGGGAGAATAGGATAATAATCAAAGAGATATGAACTATAATACCATGAGAAAATTGAGATTCTTGGGTTGGATTGGAAAGTTAACTTGGTGAATTTTAATATGAATACACTAATCTATAAAGTTGAATGGACTAAAATGCTAGAACATTGATTCAAATAAATGGTTGGGTTTAAGCATTTTAATGATTCACCGAATTGGATTAATTCTTAAGGATACTAAAATTCTAGGTCGGAATTTGTGAGGATCCAAATTTATGAAATTTGAATAACTAAGGGAAAGCTAGAATTTAGTGACTTGCTAATTAATGACATTAAGGTTAGATTCCTGACTTACATAGATAGTGGATTTTGAATATAAATTATGATTCAGGTGGTATTGGTTTAATAAAATCGACGAAGAATGTTAAACGTTTTATAAGTGGTTTAAAATATATGACTTGTAAATTAGTATACGAAAAGTTGTAGTTGCGACAAAACTAGTAAGCATGAGAATGACTGCGTATAATTCATAGTTAAGTTTTATTGGAAAATTAGAATTGTATGGGAGCTAAGTCAAATAAAGGGTTTGAGACCTAATCAATGTTGTATATAACATTTGAACTGAAGATCAACCAATTTGGACTGATCTCTAAGTTTATTACGTGAAATAGATGACTTTAACTAAAGTCTTGGAATTTAGTTAGTTTAATGGGTTTGAAGATGATTATGTTATAATTTGTCCTTCTGTATTTGACATGGTCTCTTTGTCCTTCTGTATTTGGCATGGTCTCATGACACTTAAAGCTTTTAATGAGATATTTATATAAGCAAACTGGTTGGATAATTATATTATAATTAGTCCTTGTTGTTATGAATGAAAAGTAAGAACTAAATATTTTCGTAATACATTCATTATATATCTTATTCACACCAATCATATAACAACTTCATTTTTCTTTAACAGGTCAAAACCAATGCTCCAAACTCTCTTGGACTATTTCAATCAAAATGAAAGCTCAAAGTTAACGATGTTAAGCGGTTCCTTTCCAGTTATTACTGCTATTCGCCTCAAAGTAACACCATATAGTGGTAAGAGAGAGACAATTGTTAATCATTTTCATTTACAAAAAATTTTACTCTTTAGATCTAAGATTGTTGCCTCTTCAACTATGAAAGTTATACTGGTATGGTCTTCCTTTAGAAATTTATTACTATTCTTATATATTTTCTTAATTCGCATATTTTGTTTCTGATTTTATATCTAAGCAAAAAAAAACACATTACTTATTATTATTGCTTAATTACATTGCTTTAACCAATTACATATCCTAAATAAGGCTTTCACTTTCAACAAAACCAACAAGCCCCTTTATTTTGAACCCAGAGTTAGCAGTTGCTCATATACTTCATTAATGGTACGCCCTATTAACCAAATCTTAAATATTGAAAACTCACATTAATTGCAAAAAAACTAATGCCATATCTAATTATTACAGGTGTATCCAAAATAAAGAATCAAAAAATTTGTTGGTTAAGTTCAACAACAGCTCTGTCAACAGATATATTCTTATAGTGGAGAATGATGACATAATTACTATTGCATCACTTCCAAAGTCTCTTCAGTAGGTAAGTATCAACTTTCAACTATACATTATATAAAAATACAAATACAATTATACAACAACAATAATATCTCTAAACAATTGATGCAGGTTGATCATGATCAAAAGATGTATCGGATAAAAGCAAAAATGATAATTTTCACTTTTGATAAGAAGTTTTGGTATATGGGTGCAGTGATTGTTCTAGAGCAATTAGTGCAAAATTTGGCATGGTTTTTAACTGCTTTCATTGCAATAATAAGAAAGTAATAGCACAGTTGAGGTAATGTTATTAAGTATATTTGCTCACATTTATTCATCCTACCAATATTAACAATGTTTCTCTATTAATTTTGTAAGTTGAAATTCCAAATTAAATTGTGCGATCAAACTGGGTCTATTACAGCAACAATCTTTGAAGATAATGCACAAAAGTTCTTTTTCATCAATTGTATGAAGCTAATTGAATGTGCCAACAAGGTAATTCTCAACAACTATTGTTAAATCTTTTCTAATTTTTCCTCTATAAGATGGTTAAATTATTTACTTGATGTGTACACTATAAGTAGAAAATTAGATACGAAGAATTTATAAAGTGTTGCATAGATTCAAAATCTTTGAAAGGATTTTCTTCATGATTCTTTTCTTGTTTTGAGGTTACATGCACGAAAAGGTTCAGATACGAGTACTAACACCTCCATAGACACTATGACATAAAGATAGAGAAGTGTGCAATGAACTGCATATTGCAGTGCAATTCCATTAATACAATAAATCAACAAATAAATATTGAACATGAACATCCAATTTGAGTTTGTGATGCAAATTTTTCTCTTACTTATATTTGATTACGAAGTTAAAATATTTAATTTTATAAATATGATTTGTGAGAATTTGACTTGGTTCTTCTATTGTATTTGCAGATTGGATATGCATTGAGTTGGTGGGAATCATTATGAACAAAATATATTGGTGTTGAGATTTGGTAACTTTTGTTTTATTTTATCCGACATTTATATGGATTTGGAGAATGGATATCATTGAGTTTGTGGGGATTATGTTGGACACAACATATTTTGGTTTTGAGATTTGGTACTTTTTGTTTTATTTTATTGAATATTGATATGGATTTGTATTTATTTTCAGTTCGTTGTAGCGTTGGATGTACTTTAATAGGTTTTGTTAGACATGTTTTGTTTTTTATTATATAATGATCAGGTTGGATTATTTATGTTTACATTTTTAGATATTGTTGAATGGTTAATTTAGATACATTATTAATTGAACAGGTAGTTTTATGAATGTACAAATTTAAAAATATTTTATATTATACAGGTGAAATGGTTAAACAGGTACAAAATATTTTAAAAAGTATTTTTCACGACGGAATAAACTACAAATGAAAGTTTTTAGCGATGGTGTTTTTCGCTGTCAAATATAATTTTTTGCAACAAAAATATGTATTTTTGTGACAAATTAAAACATTTTTTGACAGAAAATATTCATCGTCAAAACTTTGCGACAATGATTTTTTGTCGCTAATATTATATTACCCGACGAATTATTTTGTTGTCTTAAATTTCTAATTCAGAACGATGAAAATTATTCGTCGTTAACACTATCATTTGCGATGAACTTCTTTGTCGCCATAAATTTTTATTCAAAATTATGATAATTTTTAACTACGAATTCTGTATATAGACAACAAGTTCCTTTCAAAATATTTGACGAATATTTTCGTCGCTATGCTTTTTATTGGACGACAAAATAATAATTTCGTCGCAAATAAGAATTTGCGACGAGGCTATGGCGACGAAATGAGCGACAATATTTTCGTCTCCATTGGTTTTAGCGACGAAATTATCACTTTTAGACACGAATTAGTTTTGTCTTTAAAACACCAATTTCTTGTAGTGTATAGTGGGAGTTAACTCAACCACATAATCAAAAGATTTTACATCATAAAATTTCAAGTTTTTCTATCAGACTCCCAAAAAAGTTTTTCCTTCGCAATCAAGTATTTAAACAATGCAAAATAACATTTTACAGTTGAAGAAAACACAGTAAGCAAAACTTTATTTTTTCACTTGGATCACCCACCGAGGAAAGATAAAAGATATTTTCCACAGTTAAAGACAAATAGTAACCAAAACCTTGCTCCCTACGGAATGTACCATCATGGAAAAAGAAGAAGAATAAGATTTTATGTACCGACTCTATCACAATGGGATAGAGGTAACAACTATAGAATCCTGCCCATTACTTAGTTCCCGCATCTCTCAAGACCTGTTAGGTAATGACAAGTTCTATACAGAGCACCATAACGAATCACTTAATTTACGGGCGACAACTCGAGGGAACTAAGCACCCAACCATCTCAATTTATGAGGACTAACCCGAAGGACCTGAGTACCTACGCTGCGCACGTTTCTGAATTTACACCGAGGGCAACTCGTGCCAAATACCTGTCATCCCGGTACACCTAGATAATTTTTTAAAAACCAAACTGTAGCGTCAACTACAAAACGTTTCACAAATGTACGTTATACATATATATAGATCCATCCATCAACATGGAGATCAACAAAATATTTTCAAAATATATATATTTTTAATTTTTAACAAAACGTTTCAAAACTTGAGACTCAACTCCAAAGGCGAGCTCTAAATCTCCAAAACATAAAATGTTGAGATTTCAATCAGAACCATCATTTTCAAAACAACCTTTGAAAACCATACATCCACATGTCATAAGCTGTACTAAATCGAGAAAAGCGAAAAATATGCTTTTTACCCGAAAAAATAAGATTTAAACACAAATATGACATTTGATGCATTTTTTATCTGGTAAAAATACATATAATTGCATATAGCACCCTCATAACAGTAGTAGGTTAAGAATCCTACCTCGGCGAGTCAAAACTGGAAGCCTCAAAAATCGAACCTCGACGAAACAGAACTCTGTCTAGATGTATACGAATCCCCCGGCATCAACATCGAGGATCTACAGTCACATTGCTGAAAATCGAGCCTTGAGCCCTCAAAATCTAGAGAGAAGGCAGAGAAACGAGAGAGAGAAACTAGATCTGAAAAATCAAAAATATCCCAAAATATCTCCACGCCTGATATTTATAAAAAACACTAAAAACCTTCTGTTCAGTCGACCGAACCCCCAGGTTCAGTCGATCGAACCCAAATTTTTTGGTTCAGTCGACTGGGCCAAGCCCTTCAGTCGACCAAACTACTGGCAGTGTGTTTTTCGACGCTGAAACGGGTTTTTAAGCCTTAAACCAAGTCAAACATGCATCTGCCAAACCCAAAAAGGGTGAAACTCTTATACACTTGATGTTCTACTATGAAGAAACAAAGCCCATCACACCAAGGTCAACGGTTAACTCGAACTCCGTCAATACTTAACTTATTCCTAAAAAGAAAGAGGTTAGGGTCTCACAACTAACTTCAAGAAAGCTAACTTAAAAGTTAAGTTACTAAATAACTTACTTTAAATTCAATTTAACTTTTTAGCTATGCCAAAAAAAGTTAACTAAAAATACAAAAAATAAAAAAACTAACTTTTAAATTAATTACCAATCAAAGTCTAAGTATTAAGTAAAATTATTGGATAATAATTTGAGAGCACCTAAAATTTACTCTCTTTTTTTGTTACATACCCGTCCCCTAATGCAGCGGCATTCATTATGTTCGATTCTCGGTGCTGAGCCAGTAATAATTATTAGATTATATTTAAGCACTAGAGGATAGCCCGTGCCTAAAAGGCACTTTTAATGAATTTAATTTTTTTGTAAACAGTTATTTCTTAAAGTATTTTTAATTAATTATTAAAAATAAATAATTCAACCAATGAAAATTTGCATAAAAAAGAGTGGAGATTATGTATAGTTTTGATAATAATAAAATTGATCAAATCTATTTTTTAATAAAATATTTTCTAACTATAACTCATACCTCTAAAAAGTATTTTTGAATCAATTTTTTTACTCAATTATTAAATAGTTCTTGTACCCTCCTGTACGTAAAATTTGATTAATAGAAAAAATAATACATTAAAATAAAAAATAAATTAAATAAATTATCCAACTTTTAAAAAAATTATTATTATAATTAAAATGCTTAAAATTTAAGAAATAAAACAAATAAAAATAAATCTCTCCATTATGTAGAGTTTGAAGAGATATGAAACGTCACGTGGTTCACATAGTTTTGCCTTTCTTCACATGTATAATAAATAAATTTCTATATAATTATTACTTTCACACTCCAAAAAAAATCAAACATATGTAGAATAAATTATAAAGTTCCCATAACTCCTCAAAAGTTTCTTTTTATAAATAAAAAATTATTCAAACCAAGTTTCTATCAAAGGTAATCAAAATAATAATTTAAATTTTTAGTTTTTAGATAGGAATAAAATATTTTCTCAAAAAAAATAGTAATCAACTTTTGTAAAAAATGATACATTTTAAATTGTAACATAATACAAATTTTTTTATATTAAAAAAGAATTAATTCAATAATTTTCTATTGAAAGTAACCAAAATAACATTTCTTCAATAAAATAAATTTATTTTTTGTGAAGAGACAAGATATTTTTTGAAGAGAGAAAAATGAAGAGAGAGATGGTATTGAATGAGAAGGGATGTGATAATTTATACTTTTTTTTATCCAATGATTGAAATTTTTCAAGCTACATCTAATGGCAATAAGTAACATTTTAAAATTTTTTTATCACTTTCCTGATTTAATGCAATTAGTTTGGAAAAATCAGAATTTATTTTTTAAAATGGTACTTATTGACGTGTCATAAGACCGCTCTATTTTTTGTAATATAGATTAATCAAAACTAATATTTTAATATAATATTTTTTAATTATAACCCATACCTTTAAAAGGCACTTTCGAATTAATTTTTTTACTCAATTATTAAAGGGTCTCTCGCACTCTCCTGTACATAAAATGTGATTAGTAAAAAAAATAAAATATTAAAATAAAAGGTAAACTAAATGAATTATTAAACTTTTAAAACAATCATTATTATAATTAAAATGCTTAAAATTTAATAATAAAATAAATAAAAATAAATTTCTATATTATGTAAAGTTTGAAGATTAAATTAGAAAGTACCTATAACCTATTCATAAGTCAATCCATCAACCAATCAAGCTTTCACAAGAAAAAGAAATATTTTTTTTAATTAAAAATTTTAATTCAAACCCCATAAAAAAAACAAAAACAAATGACAAATATTGAAGAGACATAAAATGTCACGTGGTTTACATAGCTTCGCATTTCTCCATATGTATAATATAATAAATTCTATACAATTATAACTCTCACACTCTAAATATAAAAATCCCACACCATATAGAATAAATTATAAAGTATAAGTTAAATATGAAATTAGATTGATTAAACATGTAGAGATACAAGATTTTAATAATAAAATATAAGTTAAATATGCATCGATCATAAGACTATTGGCGTCCAATTAACCTAATTTTTTACACAAATTAATTATTTATTAAATATAAAATAATAAATAATTTCAATTAAATTATAAAATTCAAATTCAAATTCAAATTCAAAAAATGCTCACAAGTCCCTGAACTTTCTGGCTCTACTAAACTTTCTTTTGATTAATTGCGGCTTTTAATATATTCAATGCTTCTAGTAAAATTACCTAACATCCCCACCTTTACTAAAGTTTATTTTGTGATAAAATACGAGTATTTAGTTATCTTTATTTTCTTATAATTTTAAAGTTTTTATTAAAATTTTTTACCTTTTAAATTTTTCTCAATTAGAGGAATTGAAAAAGTAAATAAATGACTAAGGCTCTGTTTGGTTTAATTCTTTCTATGGCTTTTTTGTGACTTTTTTCGTCCTTTATGAACTTTTTTTTAATATTTGGACTAATTTTTTGACTTTCTCAATTCATCATAATAAAACAAATTTAAAAGTTTAGTTGTTTTGAAAAAAGTTAAAAAAAAATTCATTAGATACGAAAAAAAATCACATAAACGCCTTAAAGTGGCTTTTGTGGTCTTATCTGAACTTTTTAAAATTTTGTCATTTTTTTTTTTACTTTTCTAATTTCTTATAACGCGAGAAATCTAAAAAGTATCATTGTTCAAACTAATATAAAATTTTTTTATTTAAAAACAAAAAAAGTTATATAAAAAAGCTATAAAACTTGGAAGAAGTTCGCTCAAAATGAAAAAAATGATAAAAGTTCACTCACTCAAAATTATCTAGCTTATTGGCTTATATATATCTTTGTCCTTTATAAACTTCTTAAATTTTGATTAAATTTTTTTAGTTTTTTGGTTTGTGTCAACCATAGAATTTTAAAAAAATAAGAATTTTTAATTAAATTATAATTTCTTTTTACTAAAATTAAAAATAAATAAAGTAAATTTATAAACTATTATTCCAAAGCGTGCACATATAAGCAACGCTAATAAATTGAAGATATGCCGGATGAAATAAATCTTGTTAGCTCCCTTCGCCAATTGTAATTAAAACCAATTGGGTTGGACTTTAAAAATTTGTGCGCACATGGATCGGTTCGATTTTGTACTAAATTTAGGACCGAATTACTTTTTATCGATTTTAATTTTTTGGACCCAGAATCAACCTAATCATATTGTAGAACCAAACCAAACCAATAAAATTTGGGTTGGTTCGGTTTGGAATTATGGTTCTATGAATTTTAAAAATTACTTTGCACGCATTAAAAAAATTATATGTATAAGTTTTAAATGTTTGAAATGAATAACAGATAAAAATTAACATTGTATAGAATATTAAAAGTATGAAATAAAAACTTAAATAATTTTTTTATAATCTATTTAGTGAAAGAAATGACAAATATCTAATAAAAAAATTCATAGAAATAAATGACATATAATAAATAAATAATAATTAATAATAATTATCTAATCTAATGACTATTTTTTTCTAATTTATAAAGTTAAAAAGTTTTTTTATTTTTTATATATGAATCTCATAATAATTATATATGTAATCTAATTATTAATATTATATATATATATACACACATACACACACATTAATCGGGTCTATATGGTTCGATTATTAAGTTAGTTCAGTTTAATCCCAGACTAACTCAGAAATTGAATCAATATTATCGATTTATTTTTTTAAGATCTAAAACCAAATCAATTACTTGTAAAAATCAAACTAACTCAACTCATAGAAGTCGAATGGGTTTGATTTTCAGATTTTCCGGACCTCTTGTGCACCCTTACTTTAAATTATATTTTTAATTTAAAAATAAATAAAAAATAAATTAATTCAATTAAAAAACTTAACTTCATACCGCCAAAGATAAATTTTATTTTTTATTTTTTATTTTTTATTTTTTATTTTTTAAAAACTAAATTAAAAATTTTAAAATAATTTTAAGCTACAAGCTTTTGATCAAAACTTGTTTTTGGGTTTCCAAACTTCCAATACAAGTTTTTTTATCAAAAC